>JAWNPL010000039.1:0-72676 GCA_035047545.1 Drosophila paranaensis
ACATTAAAACGATGACAGTTATCGATTTTCTGAAGAAAAATCGATCCTTTCTTGCTATACACGAACCTCCAAAATAATTTGAAGTCTCTAGCTCTTATATGTTCTGACATCGACGCGTTAAAACATACGGACAGACGGGCGGACGAACAGACAGACGACTCGGTTTCTCTCCCTGATCAACAATATATATACTTTAGGCCAAAACACGCCTCCGTCTTTCTGTTACATACAATTCAACAAAAACATTATACCCTGATTTTCCCATTTTCAATGGGTTCAGGGTATAAAAAGAAATAGAAATAATTAACGAAACAAAATTCAAATTTACAACAGATGTGTGGACAGGATCATTGCCGTGGTCCAATAAAACAAGTAAGAACGTTGCAGTCGGACGCACCCGACATCGAAATACTATTTCACAGGGGCATCTATCACATTATATTATTAAAAATTTAACCTTAAATCCCCACTGTCGCCGCTCAAATTAGCTGCTGATTAAAACTTTTCATTGGAGGTGGCCAGACAGTTTCAATTTGGATAGAAGCTTAGAACCCTTACCTTAGCAAAAACACGCACCTAATTCGAGAGAGATGGCATCTCTCAAAATAAGAGAGGGGGCAACTCTTAAAATGTGATATAAGTTCGTTGGCGAGCGTAGAGGTGTGGGCTCGAACCCCGGTGCGGTCATGTTGATATTTATACCCTGAACCCAATGAAAATGGGAATTCAGGGTATAATGTTTTTGTTGGAAGGCGTATGTATATAACAGGCAGAAGGAGGCGTGGCAGACCCCATAAAGTATATATATTCTTGATCAGGATGACAAGCCGAGTTGTTATAGTAATGTCCGCTATGTGCGTCTGTCCGTATGTATGAACGCGTCGTTCTCAGAACCTATAATAGCTAGAGACTTCAAATTTGTTATGTAGGATCCTGTATATCCCGAAAAGATCGAGTTTGTTTCAGAAATTAGATAACTGTTATCGTTTTATTGTTATCGATTAAAAACAAAAATCCTCAAATTTTGCATTTAGTGTTATTTGGTCCTTACGCAATTTCGGTTTTTGTTAAATTTTGGATGCCACGCCCCCTTCGCCTCAAATTTGTAACTCCCGTATATCATATACTAGAGACTTGTGCTTTGGCACATACATACATATGGATGACATGATTACGCCCAACAAGTTTGATCAAAATCGTTACTCTAAAAAGAAAGATATTAAAGATTTAATTTCCCATAGAATTGCCATGCAAAGCAGCCCAAGAACAGCTAAAGCACCGACTTGCGCTTGTGTGTGCTTGCGCCTGTGTATGTGTGTGTGTTTGTGTTGCTTGTACTGAACATATATATACTCATGTATATTAAAGAAACTGAGATTGCTTGGAATTGCGGTTCTTCGCGGGGTTCAGGGTATACCCTAGTCGAGCGGTCTCGACTAGAGTTTTCTTACTTGTTTTGTTATATTTTCTTTATTAAGTTATTTTGTATTAATAAAATATTCTTTTCAAACATTGTGGGGCGGCGATAAATCTGCCGCCTCACATTTAGTAGTAGTTAGTCATAAGTTTATTTTGTATAATAAATAAGTATAGTGAGTAAGAGATTTGATTAGGAGATGAATTATGCAATTAGGTGAAGGCGCAATGGAGCGCAGAGGCGGCCGTGCGTGTGGTACACGGGCGGCATAAAGCCCCGAATCGTGTGCCCAAATAAATACGCGCATACATACGCGCATATTCGATCCGTAACTCTAACATTTCTGGCGTGCAGTTTTACCGAATTGGCGCGTCAATTGCGAGTGTAGGCATCAGAGACGTAAGTAAAACGGGCGGGGGAAGAGGTGCCGAAAATTTCGGCAGTGAGCGTTCGAGCTAGCGCTCATAAGTTGGAAAGAAGAACAGTGGAATAGGAGGAGAAAGAAGAGACGGCCGACGCGTGTGAATGCACTCGATCCCAGCAACGAAGGGCGAGCGCAAAGGGAAAGAGAGCGAGAGAGTGGGCCGAGGGCTATGGTAAAGTGAGTGAAATAAAAATAAATAAAATAAAATCAAAATCTGAATAAATAAAAGTTTAAATAAATAAAACTAAATAAAGATAAATAATAAATTAAATAAAATTTAAATAAATGAAAATTTAAATAAATAAAATTAAATAAAATTAATTTAAAAAAAATAAATAAATAAATTATAAATAAAAATAATAATAAATAAATAAAGTAAAATAAAAATTTAAAAGAAAAAAAAATTTTTTTTTTTAATAAAGACAATTAAATAAAAATAAATAAAGTAAAAATAAAATTTTTTTTTAATAAATAAAAATTCTCACTAACACTACCATGGATCCGAGCGAATGTCAGAATCCGCGGGTGGGCGTCCGTTGGGTGTACCTACGGCGGAAAGAGGAGTTGATGTCTGTGGCCCAAGAGTTCGGGCTAGAGAAAGACGGCCGGCTAGAGGAGCTGCGAAGACGTTTGGCTAGCTTCATCCAAGGCGGTGGGCATTCCGCAGAGGTCTGCGCCCGGCTAACCGAGTTAGAATCCCTGGACTTGGGCATCAATCTTGCCGTAAGTCCGAACCCGACTTAAGAAAATCACAGCTGTATGGACATATCCCGGCCCCGACATTCGGTCCGAGGGCCCCGGGGGTAACGATGTGCCCGAGATTCGAGTTAACGATGCGCGAGGGGAGCCCAAGGTCGCGACCAACGACCGGTGGCTACGCGAGTTATGTATGTATAACCAATATCATCAACAGTTCAAGTTAGGCGGAATTCAAATTAATAAGAAAAAACCGTAACGCCAGACTGACGACAGGACAGTCTGGAAACATTATGAAATTGAAATCATGAAGTCTAGCAACATTGTGAAATTGAGATCATGTAGTCTAGCAACATGACGAAATTTAGAAATAAGAAGAAACAAAAATGAATAAAGAGTCAGTTTTAGAACTGAAGAGCAAGAGTGAAGTCAAACAAATGTGTTATTATTATCAAATGAAATTGGCGCAGCCGGTAGGATCCTTTTTTTTTTCAAAAGGATTCAGTGATAAATGCGAACTAAAAATAAGTCGATTAATTTATAAAAAGTCAAACTAAAAATAAGTTGACTAATATATAAAACGATCATTATAAAAAGTCAAACTAGAAATAAGTTGACTAATATGTAAAACAATCATTATAAAAAGTCAAACTAAAAATAAGTTGACTAATATATAAAACGATCTTTATAAAAAGTCCAACTAAAAATAAGTTGACTAATTCGTAAATCGAACACAAAAACAAAAGTCAAACTAAAAATAAGTTTGCAAATCAATAAAATAAACACAAGCTGGCAACCAGAAAACAAAGGAGAGCAGCTAACTACGACAAGAACAGAATGGCACAAGCTAACCCACAAATATCACCGGAGGAGTTAATGGAGCAGTTGATCAACAAGGAGCAGCAACTAAAGGAGCTACATCAAGCTTACGTTATGCTACAAGACAACAACAATGCGGCTCAGAAAGAACGGTTGTTTCAAAATATAAATTATTTGGCAACGTTCACGGGAACAGGTGACATTTCGATTAACTCGTTCTTCAGTAGCGTAGAGTACCTTCTCCAAGGAGTGGAGGACTCTCAACTAAAACGAGATGCCACTAGGACAATCTTCTATAAGACTATCCAAGGACAGGCGAAGGATGTGGTCATCAATGTGCCGGAACCAGACAACTGGGAGCTAATCAAGTCAACCCTAAAGCTAAGGTATCGACCGGACACGGAACCCCATCAAATTTACCGTAAAATTTATGAGTTACGAGTAGACACAGTAAGCGAACTTGCGGTAGAAATACAAAATATTAAATATAAATCAGACGAATTAACAGTTTACCATCAAAATGATAATTTTATAGATTTAAGTAATGTTGAAAGTTTATTAGTAAATGCAGCTAAAGAAATGACTCAAGGTACTTTACTCGATAAAATATATGAAGAAAGAAATTTAAATAATATTTTAAAAATAATTATGTTATGTAGATACGAAAATAGTTGTATTAGATTCCAATATAAAAAAACTAAACCCAATAGGTATAACACTGAGGCAAAGTCCAGCAAGAAATATCATGACCTTAAAAACGAAAACAATTATCAACAAAATTATAACAACAACAAGCAGTCATATTATCAACCGCAAAATGGTCAAAATAATAATCAACAAAACAACCAACAACAAAATTACAGAAACAACTCAGGTCCGTATAAACAAAATAATACTCAGAATTCAGGACAGAGCCGACTTAACCCGAACCATCAGCACACAATTTCACAACAGTCTAAACAGTATATGTCAGGAAATTCAGAACCCATGGAAATAGAAAACTTAGAAACAAACCAAGTTACAAACAGTCACCAATAACCAAATGAAAACAATAACAATAATGAAAACTCAAACAACCAGAACTATCAAAATCAGGGAAACGACCAGGCAGAGGTTAACAATACTGTTTTTTTTATGAAGCAGCCTCGGAATGTCTACCATTATTAGAATTAAACATTGACGAACAAAAATATGTAGCATTAATAGATACAGGGGCAAGTTTAAGTCTAGTGAACAACCAAATTAATGGTCACAAGAAGATTAAGCTTAATAAACCCATATCATATAGCACAATTAATAGTAGGGACATAATAGAATACGAAATTCATACAACAGCACCTAGAGAATTCAACTTACCAAACAATGCTAGGATCCGCTGGAAGTTAGCCCCACTAAAGGGAAGGAAATATAATTTTATCATAGGCATAGACCTGCTACAATTTTTAAGCGCAGTTATTAATATTGAAAAAAACAGTTTAACATTAAATCACAAAGAAAACCGTATAATAAATAATCCATATCAGTATGAAGAAGTTTGTGCACTAGAGAGCACTATAGAAAAATATGATAGCTTGGCATTAGATCATTTAAATACACAAGAAGTAATTGAAGTTAAGAAAATTTTAAAACGATACAGTAAACTATTTTTCAAGGAAGGAGATAAACTAACTAGTACAACCGAAATAGAACACGAAATACGAACAACTACAGATGAGCAACTTAATTCAAAGCTATATAGATACCCACCACAGCATGAGGAAGAAGTCAGAAAACAGATAAAAGATATGGAAGAACAGGGAATTATTAGAAAAAGCAATTCAAGATATTCAAGCCCACTTTTAGTAATACCAAAAAAATTAGACAACTCAAAAATAAACAAATTTCGCATTGTAATAGACTATAGAAAACTTAACGAAATAACCATCGACGATAAATTTCCTATTCCTAATATCAATTCAATTCTTGATAAACTCGGAAGAGCCCAGTACTTCACAACAATAGATCTAGCAAAAGGATACCATCAAATTTCAGTAAAAGGGGAAGACAGAAAGAAAACTGCCTTTGTTACGCCACATGGCTTATATGAATTTATAAGAATGCCATTCGGGTTGAAAAATGCCCCCGCCACATTTCAAAGATTTATGAATGAAATCTTAAGAGATTTTATTAACAAAAAATGTGTCGTATATTTGGACGATATACTTATTTTTAGTACATCATTGCAAGAGCATGTTGAAGCCATCAACGAAATTTTTAAAATATTAGAAGATAAGAATTTGAAGATTCAAATTGACAAATGTAACTTCATGAAAAAGGAGACAGAATTTTTAGGTCATATTTTAACAAAAGAGGGTATTAGGCCAAACCCAAAAAAGATAGAAAATATAGAAAAGTTACTTTTACCAAAAACAGAAAAACAGATAAAAAGTTTTTTAGGCATAACAGGTTTTTATAGAAAATTTATTAAAGATTACGCTAAAGTAGCACAACCAATAACAAAATATTTAAAGAAAAATACTAAAATAAATACAAAAGATCCAACTTTCATCGAAGCATTTGAAAAATTAAAGCGTCTTATCTGTTCACACCCTATATTAAGATACCCTAACTTTGAAAAAGCATTCACGCTTACAACCGATGCTTCAAATTACGCCATTGGATCGGTTTTGTCTCAAGAAGGACATCCAATTTGTTTTGCGTCCAGAACATTGAATAACCATGAAAAAAAATTATTCAGCCACAGATAAAGAGTTTTTAGCAATACTTTGGAGTATAAACTATTTTAGACCATATCTCTACGGAAGAATATTTAAAATATTAACCGATCACGAAGCAATAAAATTTTTACATGCAAAGCACAAAGGGAAAGATATTTCGCCAAGGCATCAAAGATGGTTGTTAAAGCTAGGAAAATATCAGTTTGAAATAGATTACTTAAAAGGAAAAGAAAACAGAGTGGCCGATTTTTTAAGCAGACTAAAAGATAACTATTGTGAAAATAACAACAAAGAAGACCCACACCAAGATAACAATGACAACATATCCGACATAAACATAATAACAAATATAGAAGACATAGAAGACAACTTTTCAATAGCAACAGTACATTCAGCAGAAGAAAATTTACATGACCATTTTCTAATAAAGGAAGAAATAGTAAATAAATATAAAACACAAATAATAATAACAAATTCCAAAACAGAAGAATGTAAAACAATTCATGGAAAAAGAATAATTTTTATAGCAAAACATGACTTCCCAATAATGGAAGAAATTTTTTAAAAATATATAAGAAAAGGAAAAATAGGCATTTATTCAGATTTACCGTATCATGAGTATAATATAATGCAAGAAAAATTAATTCAACTTTACTCTAATGACAATCAAATAGAATTCACTAAATGCACACTTAGAGCTCAAGATATTGAAAATGAAACGGAAGCTATAAAACAAATATCTATCTACCATGTACAAGAAAGTATGCATTCAGGTATTCAAGAAACGTATAATAAAATAAAAAATAAAATATTTTACCCTAAGTTATTGGAATTAATACAGATAATTATTAACCAATGTGATCTTTGTAAAGAAATTAAATATGACAGAAACCCAGTTAAAATTAAATTTGTTAAAACAGAAACTCCATCGGATAAGAACCAAATAATTCACATAGATACTGTAAGGCGGCGGCAAAAACCGCCACCTCACATTATAATTTGTAGTTAGTAAGTTAGGGAATTTGTAGTTATTAAGATGTAATTTGTAGTTGTTAAGCTGTTTGATTATGGAATCGTTAGTCTGTATTTGGTAGTAGTAAGTTAATCATAAGTTGATCTTGTATAGTTAATAAGCATAGTGAGTAAGAGATTTTATTAGGAGCTAAGTTATGAAGTTTAGACGTAGGCGCAATGAAGCGCAGAAGCGGCCCGTGGAGGGCCCAGTGAGCGAGTTCGGAGTTGGGCTGCAGCACAGCCGAAATTGTCGCGGCGCATTTGTCGCCTCGCGACAAAACGAAATCGCGATGAGAGTGAGGGCGGTTCAGAGCAGCAGGCAGTCTGTGTCGGTAGCTGAGAGTAAGCGGTCGCGGTTAAGAAGAAATAGCGAGTGAAACGAAAAGTGTTGTCAGGAGGAAAGGAGAAAGAGTGAGGCGCAGACTAAGGAAAGGAAAAGAAGATTATTGCAGAAAGGAAGTAAGTGATAAGAAAATTAGCGAAAATAAGTCCAATAAAACAATTTGAGGCGACTTGTGCGTTTTGCTGAACTTTGAGCGGGCGGGTAGTGGCAATAGCAACCCCCCCCTCTTGCCATCCTTCCATCTTGAGTTGACCGGCGCGGTGCAGCTATCGCCGACTCGACATTCCCAGGCGAGAGCAGCTCCGCCAGCGGCCGTGAGTTGCCGTATTACGCGCATAATCGGCCCAGAACGCTAAGATTTCTGGCGTGCAGCTTTATCGAATTGGCGCGCCAATTGCAATTGTAGGCATAAGAGACGTAAGTAAAACGGGCGGGGGAAGAGGTGCCGAAAATTTCGGCAGTGAGCGTTCGAGCTAGCGCTCATAAGTCTAGAAGAAGAATAGCGGAATAGGAGGAGAAGGAAGAGACGTCCGACGCGTGTGAATGCACTCGAGCCCAGCAACGAAGGGCGAGCGCAAAGGGAAAGAGAGCGAGAGAGTGAAGCCGTGGCCGAGCGAGCGACGGCAGCCAGCCACACACACACACACACACAGAAGTGACGCGACAAGCGAAGACACGCTTGTGATCGGCGTGCGAGGGAGAGCATTGTCGGTGCCGTTGGCTGATAGCGGTGCGTGTGTCGGAGAGCGAGAGGCTGACCGTGGGTCGAGACCACGCAAACAAGTGGGGAAATTTCGGTGCGCGGTGGCTCGAAATTTGCACAGCGAGTGTGGGGAACAGTGGGCCGAGGGCCATGGTAAAGGGAGTGAAATAAATTAAATGGAAATAAAATCAAAATCCGAATAAATAAAAGTTTACATAAATAAAATTAAATAAAGATAAATAATAAATTAAATAAAACTTAAATAAACGAAAATTTAAATAAATAAAATTAAATAAAATTTAAATAAACGGAAATTTAAATAAATAAAATTAAAATTAATTAAAAAAAAAAAAAAAAAAAATAATAAATAAAATTAAATAAAGTAAAATAAAAATTTAAGTAAATAAAAAAAAAAAAATATATACATATATATATTTTTTTTTTTAATAAAATTAAATAAAGGCAATTAAATAAAAATAAACAGAGTAAAAATAATTTTTTTTTTAATAAGTAAAAATTCTCACTAACACGACCATGGATCCGAGCGAATGTCAGAATCCGGGGGTGGGCGTCCGTTGGGTGTACCTAAGGCGGAAAGAGGAGTTGATGTCTGTGGCCCAAGAGTTCGGGCTAGAGAAAGACGGCCGGGTAGAGGAGTTGCGTAGACGCTTAGCTAGCTTCATCCAAGGCGGTGGCCATTCCGCAGAGGTCTGGGCCCGGCTAGCCGAATTAGAATCCCTGTATGCCAAGGCGTCGGAGCCCAGTCTGGGAAGTGTCGTGTCGGGACTTGGGCATCCGAACCCGACTTAAGGAAATCACAGCTGTATGGACATATCCCGGCCCCGACATTCGGTCCGAGGTCCCCGGGGGGCAACGATGTGCCCGAGATTCGGGTTAACGATGCGCGAGGGGGAACCCAAGGTCGCGACCAACGACCGGGGGTTACGCGCGGACTCGGAGGTAGGTTCGCGAGTGCCGATGGCTTACGTGGAGCACGGAGGTCGGCCGCATAGGTGCGAAGCCGAACAGGTCCGGAGGTGGGGCATGTGCTACGACGGCCAGACGGATCCGTTGGGCTTCCTCGAGATTTTGGAGGAGAGAGCCATCACGTATGGCATCGAGCTCGATAACCTACCTAGGGTGGTAAGCGAGGTGCTGGTGGACAAGGCTGCGAAATGGTTCCCGACCAGCGGGTTGAGGAGTGCGTCTTGGGGTAGATTCCGGACCGAATTTCTAGACTTCTTCATGCCCCCACAATATTTCGAGCGCCTCGAGGATCAGATTAGGGGCCGAAGGCAGCGGAGAGGTGAGGCCTTCAAGGACTACTTGGTGGAGATCAGGGTATTGATGCGCCACGCCAACTACAGTCCGGCTCAGGAGTTGTATCGAGTGTATGAGAATACGGCTCCTGAGTATCGGATGTATGTGCGGCGCCAAGATTTCTCGTCTCTGTCCCAGCTGACGCAATTGGCTGCGGAGTATGAATGCGTAAGGGAGCAGAGGGCGGAATTCGGGGAAGAGACGCGAAGAGTGGGCCAGAAGTCGGGCTCGACTCGGGCAGGTGGTGATTGGGTCAATCCGCCGGAGACGAGTCCGAACAACCCGTTCCGATCTCAGCCGACGGAGCAACGGTTAGGCGAGCCGAGGGTCGGAAGTCCGATGCCGACCGGCGCGAGGCCGGCCGAAGCCATGCATCGGATGATGGCTCCAGCGAACCGCGCTGGCTCTGACGCGAGGCGAGTGTGTTTCCGGTGTTCTCAGCCAGGTCATTTTGCGCGAGAATGCCCTAACGAGCGGGTGGTCTTCTGCCAACGATGCGGGAAAGTAGGGGTCGGCACGCGAGACTGCTGTAGCTCGACAGACTCGGGAAACGGGCAAGGGCGTCCCCCTCAGGGAAGGGGCGACGCCAACCGATCGTAAGGGAGCTGCGCGAACGTCCGTTGATCGTGAAGGAAGGCCGGATCGTGGCGCGCGTTAGGATCGCCGGCCGCGAAATCAACGCCACGATCGACACAGGGGCTAGCCGCAGTTTCATGAGCGGAGACTGCGTGCGGAGGGAGGCGATCACGGGAAAGGTGGAGAGGGTGCACTCGCGCATCAGGTTGGCGGACGGGTCGTCGTTAGACGTGAGGAAGCGGATGAGCGTGCGAGTGGACTTCGCCGGCAGGGCCGTGCAGATGGCGCTGCTCATCATGCCAACCATGTTGGACCAGGTCATCCTAGGGATGGATTTCCTGGCCGCCGTGGGGACGACCGTGCGCTGTGGAGGCGCCGAGCTCCACGTGAGAACTGAGGCCACAATATCGGGGAAGGAGTTACCATCCATCTCCAAGGATACGTCGTTAGAGGGTGCCCCGGGCGGAAGACGGGAGACGCCTGCACGACGCCCAAGAGGGGGGAGCCGGAACCCAGGGTGGCGCCGCCGAAGGGCGAATGCAGTGGTGGGGAAATGGCCGATGAGGAGGAGATGGTAACGGGCCAGGTGATGAACGAGCGCTTGCCCGAGGCAGGAGAGATTGAGGGCGAGGGCGAGAACGAGGTGGAGCCGGACGGAGGGCATACGGAATGGCCGGCCGATCTAGAGAGTGGGATCAAGAAGTTCCTCGAGGACGAGCTGGCACTGTTCGAACAACTCGAAGGGGTGTCCCACGTCGGCGAGCATAGCATCCGGATGAGGGATGATAGGCCTCTGAAGCAGAGGTATTATCCCAAGAATCCCGCCATGCAGAGGGTGATTGACGAGCAGGTTGAGGAGCTGCTTCGAATTGGAGCAATTGAGCCGTCCAGAAGTCCGCACAGCGCGCCGATAGTCTTGGTAAAGAAGAAGACGGGGGAATGGCGCATGTGCATCGACTACCGGCAATTGAACGCTCATTCGATACCCGATGCTTACCCAGTCCCTCGGATCAATTACATCCTTGAGAGGTTGCGGCACGCGCGTGTCATCTCGACGCTAGACTTAAAGAGCGGCTATTGGCAAATACCTATGGCGGCGGACAGTAGGGAATGCACGGCGTTCACTGTGCCGGGGCGGGGTTTGTTCCAATGGCGGGTGATGCCTTTCGGTTTGCACTCGGCCGGGGCGACGTTCCAGAGGGCGCTCGACAAGGTCATAGGGCCGGAGATGGAGCCGTACGCGTTTGCGTACCTAGATGATATCGTGGTGATAGGCGCCGACAAAGAGCAGCATATGGCGAACTTGAGGGAGGTGTTTCGAAGGTTGAGAGCAGCCAACCTCAAAGTCAATCGCAAGAAATGCAGTTTCTTCAGGGAGAAGTTAGTCTACCTGGGGCATGTGGTGACAGGGGAGGGAATCAGTACGGATCCGGCCAAGGTGGAGGCGATCCGGAAACTCCCAGCTCCCTCAAACCTCAAGGAGCTGCGGCAATGCTTGGGGATGGCGTCATGGTACAGGCGTTTCGTACCGGACTTCGCATCCTTGGTGCAGCCGATGACGTCACTCCTGAAGAAAGGCGTCAAGTGGAAGTGGGACCAAGAACAGGAGGAGGCGCTCCGGAGGCTCAAGGACAAGCTGACGACCGCGCCCGTTTTGGCATGCCCGGACTTCTCCTCTAAGTTTGTGTTGCAGACCGACGCCAGTGATTATGGGTTGGGCGCCGTGCTGACGCAGACGGTAGAGGGGGAAGAGCGGGTGATCGCATACGCGAGCCGAAGACTGCTGCGAGCGGAGGTGAATTACTCGGCGACCGAGAAAGAGTGTTTGGCCATCGTGTGGGCGATCAGGATGATGCGCTGCTATCTGGAGGGTTATAGGTTCGAGGTGGTAACGGATCACCTAGCACTCAAGTGGCTGAACTCGATCGAGAGTCCCACGGGAAGAATTGCTCGGTGGGCATTGGAGTTGCAGCAATTCCAATTCGACGTCCAATATCGGCGAGGGAAGCTAAACGTGGTGGCCGACGCCCTCTCGAGGCAGCCTCTTGAGGTCTGTCAACAGGCAGTGGCAGCTGGAACGGCGTGCAGGTGGATCGCGAAGATGCGGGAGAGGATAGCTCGAGAGCCTGAGAAGTTCGCCGACTACGTGGAGGAGAACGGACAGCTGTACCGGAATCTGGGTCATCGGACGGACGAAGAGGACTACATCCCGTGGAAGCTGTGCGTCCCCGTGGAGCAGCGAGGACGGGTGATGCGAGAGTGCCACGACGCTCCAACGGCCGGTCACCAAGGCGTGCGGAAGACGGCGTGCCGGCTCGCCCAGCGCTACTACTGGCCCGGCATGTTTCGGGACGCCGCCAAGTACGTGAGATGCTGCGAGCCGTGTCAGAAGTTCAAGGGCGAGCAGCGCCGACCGGCAGGCCAGATGTTGACGAGGCAAGTGGCTGAGCCGATGGCGGTACTCTGCGCGGATTTCGTAGGTCCGTTGCCTCGATCGAAGCATGGGAACACCATGCTGCTAGTGTTCCACGATGCGTTCGCCAAATGGGTGGAACTCGTGCCCCTGAGGAGGGCGACGGCCGCGACTCTGCAGACAGCATTCCGCGAACGAATCCTTGGTCGGTTCGGGGTACCGAGGACGTTCGTGTGTGACAACGGGGTGCAGTTCGCGAGCAAAAGCTTCCGATCGTTTATGGAGTCACTGGGAGTCACTCTACAATATACGGCCCCTTATTGCCCCCAGGAGAATCCGACGGAGAAGACGAACCGCACGGTTAAGACCATGGTAGCGCTGTTCATCGAGGGCCATCAAAGTTCGTGGGACGAGCTGCTGCCTGAAATAGCGCTGGCGGTGAATTCGAGTGTGGCGGACTCGACTGGCTTCAGCCCGTCATTCTTGATGTTGGGGCGGGAACCACGCTTGCCGGCCGCGCTGTATGACGAAGTGACCCCGGGATCAGCGACCAAGGAACTCAGCGCCCACGAAAGGCAGGATCGACTGCGTGAGATCTTCTCGATCGCACGCAGCAATCTGCAGAAGGCGTCGAGGGACCAAGGGCGATACTACAACCTTCGTAGGCGTGAGTGGCGACCCACAATCGGGTCCCTGGTGCTACTTCGTCAGCACCAACTGTCCAACGCAGCCGAAGGTTTCGCTGCAAAACTGGCTCCAAAGTTTGACGGCCCTTACCGGATCGTCAAATTTGTTTCCCCCAATATCGTGCGACTCGCGAGGGAGGGCGAGCGCAAGAGAAGGGTGGCCAGTGTGGCGCAGCTGAAGCCATTCTTCCGAGAAGAAGCTGAAGGTGACGTAGAGCCCACGAAACATGACGGACAAGAAGACGGGGAGGGCGGCGAAACCGGTCGAAGTTTCGCATAAGGTCCGAGGTCGTGGCAGACTCCAGTCACATGGATGCCCACGACGAGTGAAATAACGGATCACCCGTTCGTTATATGAGGGAGTCACGGCATGTACTAATGGTGTGTTTGCTTTCAGGAAGAAGATGGATGACGTGCTGAGCATCCACGGCGATGACGAAGAATTCGTCCGCTACGCCAGTATGGAGGAGGCCACGAGGGACCCAGAGATGAGCGCACCCTTCATGAGTAGGGTGGTAACCCCGCCGAAGGACGGGCCGAGCGGCCGCCGTCCCCAACCGTCATCCCCCATCAACTGGGAGGAGATATTCACGGGGGGAGCTCAGCGAGTCCTCCGCGAGCTGGGAGGCGACTCCGCCGAAGGACGGGCCGAGTGGCAGCCGTCCCCAGCAGCCATCCCCTATCAATTGGGAAGAAATCTTCGCGGGAGAGGGGCACAACGTATTCTCCGCGAGCTGGGAGGGGACCCCCACCGAAGGACAGGCCGAACGGCAGCCGTCCCCAACAGTCATCCCCCATCAACTGGGAGGAGATATTCACGGGGGGGGGAGCTCAGCGTGTCTTCCGAGAGCTGGGAGGCGACTCCGCCGAAGGACGGGCCGAGCGGCGGCCGTCCCCAGCAGCCATCCCCCGACGACTGGGAGGAACTCTTCGCAGGGGAGGAGCCCAGCACACGCCCTGCGAGCTGGGAGCCGACCTCGCCAGAGGCCGAGCCAACCGGCGAGTGCCCGCAGGGGCGCAGGTCTCCCGATGGTGGAGAGGCGAGTCGGCCTAGGAGCGAGCCGGGCGGCGAGCGGCCCCCAGGGCCCAACAACGGGCACAGTCAGGGGCCTCTACCCTCGGTCCCCCGGGATGGGAACTCCGCCATCCACGAATGGCTGGCCGGGGTGGACCGGTGGACGAGAAGGGATAGCGGGCTCCCTCGGGTCAGCGTCCGCTACCGCCCTGGAGTCGTCCACAACGCGAAGCGCGCCGCACCGACAGGGGAGCGCTTGCTGCGGACCCAGATGGAGGCGCCCCCACCGACGTGTCATGAGAGGCGAAGGCGACCCCACACCCACGAGCGCTGCGGCAGGCATACGATGGATCTCCTCAGCGAAGAGGAGGTACCGGCCGAGATGGCGATCCCCGCGTCTTGGCAGGTGATCCCGAAGGGCACGCTCCTGAGCAGCGAGGTGGTGCGGCTACTCAAGGCGGAAATTTCCACGCGCCAGGAGAGGTTCCGGAGGACGCGTTTCCGGATCGACGTGGGCGGTATGTCGGTAAGCGTCACGAGGGTCGCCGGGGGAGCCACCGTGAAGGTGTGTTGCCGCTTCGCAGACTGAGGCGCAACGCGGCGAGACAGGTCGGAGGAGCACGGCCGGGAGGCCGCTTTATTCAACGAAAGGGGGGGGTGTAAGGCGGCGGCAAAAACCGCCACCTCACATTGTAATTTGTAGTTAGTAAGTTAGGGAATTTGTAGTTATTAAGATGTAATTTGTAGTTGTTAAGCTGTTTGATTATGGAATCGTTAGTCTGTATTTGGTAGTAGTAAGTTAGTCATAAGTTGATCTTGTATAGTTAATAAGCATAGTGAGTAAGAGATTTTAATAGGAGCTAAGTTATGAAGTTTAGACGTAGGCGCAATGAAGCGCAGAAGCGGCCCGTGGAGGGAGTTGGAGTTCCAGCACCCTATAAATTGTCTTGTAGGTGACCCTGGGCCAGGCTGAGTCTGCCCCAGCTGGAAAAACGTACCTTTACAATACATACGTAATAAAAAACACATATTTTTAACTGTTATAGATAAGTTTTCAAAATTTGCAGCCGCTTACCCACTACGATAGAAACCATATAACAATTGTAGAGCAGATCGAAAATCATTTCACAAAAATAGGCAAACCAAATAAGATTGTTGCTGATAATGAATTTAATTCAATAAGAATTAAAGAACTATTAGGTAAAGAAAATATTGAATTACATTTAACAAAACCAAACAGCCATACGGGCAATGCAGATGTAGAAAGACTGCATAATTCATTGGCAGAAAAATTTAGAATAACATATAAAACAGAAGCAGAAAACATTTCAGTAAAACAAATTATGCAAAGGGCAGTAAGAAATTATAGCGATAGGTACCACTCTACTATTAAGTGCACACCTTTTGAAGCGCAAAATAATAAAATAGATTTAAAAATAATTAAGAATAATATAGAAAACACTAAACTCAAGATGCTTGATAAATACAACCAAAACAGAGAAAATTATGAAGAAAAAAGAGAAGAAGGGTTCATTAAAAACTATAAAG
This sequence comes from Drosophila paranaensis, assembly GCA_035047545.1. Taxonomy (NCBI): domain Eukaryota; kingdom Metazoa; phylum Arthropoda; class Insecta; order Diptera; family Drosophilidae; genus Drosophila; species Drosophila paranaensis. The sequence continues at coordinate 15,692 of JAWNPL010000039.1, forward strand.
CAGTCAGACACAAAGAGGTACCAAAGTTTAAAAAAGCTAAACTTAAGAATATCAACCCAACAAATATTAAACGTGCTTACAAATTTACAGACAACAAGAATGATGACAAGATGGAAGAGTTATTAAATACTTGAACAAAACAGACATGAAAAAAAAAATTAATAATAATAATTATTTTTAAGTTACATAAGTTACTTTTCATTTATCAAAACAATAATTATAATCATTACCTACATTATATTTTGCCTATAAATAAGAAAATTAATAACAATAATAGAATTCAGGAGAATTCTTATCTAAATGGGGGAGAAGTTATGTATGTATAACCAATATCATCAACAGTTCAAGTTAGGCGGAATTCAAATTAATAAGAAAAAACCGTAACGCCAGACTGACGACAGGACAGTCTGGAAACATTATGAAATTGAAATCATGTAGTCTAGCAACATGACGAAATTTAGAAATAAGAAGAAACAAAAATGAATAAAGAGTCAGTTTTAGAACTGAAGAGCAAGAGTGAAGTCAAACAAATGTGTTATTATTATCAAATGAAATTCGCGCTGACTCGGAGATAGGATCGCGAGGGCCGACGGCTTACGTGGAGCACGAAGGTCGGCCGCATAGGTGCAAAGCCGAACAGGTCCGGAGGTGGGGCATGTGCTACGACGGCCAGTCCGACCCGTTGGGTTTCCTCGAGATTTTGGAAGAGAGAACCATCACGTATGGCATCGAGCTCGATAACCTACCTAGGGTGGTAAGCGAGGTGCTGGTAGATAAGGCTGCGAAATGGTTCCTGACCAGCGGGTTGAGGAGTGCGTCTTGGGGCAGATTCCGGACCGAATTTCTGGATTTCTTCATGTGCCCACAATATTTCGAGCGCCTCGAGGATCAGATTAGGGGGCGAAGGCAGCGGAGAGGCGAGGCCTTCAAGGACTACCTGGTAGAGATCAGGTTATTGATGCGCCATGCCAACTACAGTCCGGCTCAGGAGTTGTATCGAGTGTATGAGAATACGGCTCCTGAGTATCGGATGTATGTGCGGCGCCAAGATTTCTCGTCTCTGTTCCAGCTGACGCAGTTGGCTGCGGAATATGAATGCGTAAGGGAGCAGAGGGCAGAATTCGGGGAAGAGACGCGAAGAGCGGGCCAGAAGTCAGGCTCGACTCGGGCAGGTGTCGACTAGGTCAATCCGCCGGAAACGCAACCGAACAACCCGTTCCGGTCTCAGCCGATGGAGCAACAGGCGAGCCGAGGGTCGGAAATTCGATATCGACCGACACGAGGCCGGCCGAAGCCATGCATCTGACGATGGCTCCAGAGAACCGAACTGGTTCTGACGCGCGGCGCGTGTGTTTCCGATGTTCGCAGCCAGGTCATTTTGCGCGGGACTGCCCTAACGAGCGGGTGGTCTTCGGCCAATAATGCGGGGAGGCAGGGATCGACACGCGAGACCGCTGCTGCCGAACAGACGCGGGAAACAGAGAAGGGCGTCCCCCCACAGAGAAGGGGCGATGCCAACCGATCTTAAAAGGGGGGCGTGAGTCTCCGTTAGTTGTAAGGGAAGGCCGGATCGAGTCAGGATCGGTGGTCGCGAGATGTCCGCTACGGTCAACACAGGGGCCAGTCATAGCTTCATGAGCGAGGACCGCGTGCGGAGGAAGGCGATCACGAGAAAGGTCGAGGAGGTGCGGTTGCGCATCAGACTGGCGGACGGGTCGTCGGTGGAAGCTGATGAGAGTGCAGGTGGATCTTGCCGTCAGGGCCGCGCAGATAGCACTACTCATCATGCCTACCATGTTGGACTAGGTCATCCTCGGGATGGATTCCCTGGCCGCCGTAGGGACGACCGTGCGCTGTGGATGCGCCGAGCTACATATGAGGACTGAGGCCGCGCCATCGGGGAAGGAGTTGCCATCCATCTCCAAGGATACGTCGTTAGAGGGTGCCCCAAGAGAAAGACGGGAGACGCCTGCACGACGACCGAGGAGGAGGAAGCCAAGCCGCCAGAGAGTGAATGTAGCGGTGCGGAGACGACAAACGGAAAAGAGACCTCAACAGAGCAGGCGATTGGTGAGCGCTCGCCGGAGGCAAGGAGGATCGTATGCGGGGACGAGGACGAGGTGGTGACGACCGCAGGGGGTACGGGGTGTCCGGCTGATCTAGGAAGCGAAATAAAGAGATTCCTCGATGACGAGCTGGCACTTTCCGAGCACCAGAGGGATAATCTTGAGAATCCCGCTATGCAGAAGGTGATTGACGAGCAGGTGGAGGAGCTGCTTCGAATTGGAGCGATCGAGCCGCCTAGGAGTCCGCACAGTGCGCTAATAGTCTTGGTAGAGAAAGAGACAGGGGAATGGCGCATGTGCATCGACTATCGGCAGCTGAACGCTAATTCGATAGCCGACGCTTATCTAGTCCCTCGGATCAATTACATCCTCGAGAGGTTGCGTCATGCGCGTGTCATCTCGACGCTAGATCTAAAGAACGGTTATTGGCAGATCCCGATGGCGACGGACAGTAAGGAATGCACGGCGTTCATTGTGCCAAGGCGGGGTTTGTGTCAATGGCGGGTGATGCCAATTTTGTTGCACTCGACTGGGGCAACGTTTCAGAGGGCAATCGACAAGGTTACAGGGCCGGAGATGGAGCCGCAAGCGTTCGCATATCTGGATGATATGGTGTTGATAGGCGCCGATAAGGATCAGCATATGGCTAACTTGAAAGAGGTGCTTAGGAGGCTGAGAGCAGCCAACCTCAAAGTCTATCTGGGGCATGTGGTGACGGGGGAGGGAATCAGTACGGATCCGTCCAAGGTTGAGTCGTTCCGGAAACTCCCAGCTCCCTCGAATCACAAAGAGCTGCGGCAGTGTTTGGGGATGGCGTCGTGGTACAGGCGTTTCGTACCTGAATTCGCATCCCTGGTGCAAATGATGACGTCACTCCTGAAGAAAGGCGTCAAGTGGAAGTGGGACCAAGGGCGGTACTACAATCTTCGCAGGCGCGAGTGGAGGCCCGATAAATCTGCCGCCTCACATTTAGTAGTAGTTAGTCATAAGTTTATTTTGTATAGTAAATAAGTATAGTGAGTAAGAGATTTGATTAGGAGATGAATTATGCAATTAGGTGTAGGCGCAATGGAGCGCAGAGGCGGCCAATGGAGGGCCCGCCCTTATTAGGTTTAAGTTAGAAGGCGAACCCCCCTTATATGCGCGCCGATGATCGGCAAATTGAGAGCTTCGTGGTGGGAAGTAGCGGCCGCGACAAATTGCATCGTTGAGGTCGGCGCGCGATCGGCCGAAGGGCGAGTAGGGGAGTCTGGAGTAAGAGTAAGTGAGAAGGTGAGGGCGTGTCGCCGCCAGAGAGCTAAAATGAAGTGAAAGTGAAAAGTGAAAAGTGAGGCAAGTGGAAGAAGACAAGGGAGGAGATACCAGAAAAGGAGACACGGGAGGAAGGTCGAGAAACCGTGAGTTAGATAAGTGACATAAATGAGAAACCGAAATCTTTGCGTTTTAATTTTGGAAAAAACATATGTATAAGTGCTAACGAACGCTAGATCCCCTACGTTTGTGTTTTGTCCTCCAGAGTGCAAGACCAGCGGGCAAGTTCGAACCTGCTGCCGCAGCCAAAGTTGACCGGCGCGGTGCAGCAATCGTTGACGCACTACTCCCAGGCGAGAGCAGCTCCGCCAGCGGCCGTGAGTTGCCGTATTTCCCGTCCCTTACCCCAGTGCGTCCCAGCATCCAATAAATTGTCTTGTAGGTGACCCTGGGCTAGGCTGAGTCTGCCCCAGCTGGAAAAACGTACCTTTACAACATATATATATAATTTGACAAATCAAAAGACAAGGTCGAAGGTCACAAAGTCGTTACGTGACGCATTATTGGCTCAGAAGCTGCACATGTTTCAGTTCTGATTTGCCACGCCCCCCGTGGCCGTAGACAAATAATTTGTGGCATGTGCGTAGAGTGGTCGTTCAGGAATATAACTGTAAAGTTTGGATACTTACATTCGAAATTACAGGGTATTTTTCTGTATGTCACGCCCCTTTTGAGGCGTAACAATAATTTTTGGGGAATCGGTAGAGGAGGCCCCCAGTAACTTAGCATCTAATTTGAAGCTTCTAGCACTAAAACTGTGGGATATATAAGCTGATATTAGTTGCCACGCCCCCTGAGGGCGTAGATATATTCGCCATAGCTTTTCAATTGTGGGATGTTAACCCGAGTATATATATAAAGTCTCAAGTCTCTATCAATCAATAGTGCTCAAAATATAACGAAACTAGTAAAATCACTATATATTCAGATCCGATTTGCCATGCCCCTATTAGGCGTGACCATAACATTTTTTTGGGCGATCCTTATAGGATCGTAGCAGTAATCCACGTGCCAAATTTGGGCGTTCTAGCTTTGAAACTTTAGAAGATACAGTTTGACCCGATTTGCCACGCCCCCAATGGGTGTAGATATATCCGCCATAGCTTTTTTAATTTTGGGATGTCGACATGAGTGTTCAGTTAAAATCTCAACTCTATAGCCTTTCTAGAAGTAGTATTTCTGAGATACAGGAAAACGCATTTTCCGATTTGCCACCAATATACTACAGTACGTGAAATAGTATAAAAATAAAAAGACTTGGTTTCAATAATGACCATACAATAATTGGAATTGATGTCGAAAAACGGGCATTACGTCCATTGTGCACTGGCTACAAATAATCATCAAGAAAGTTTTGGATCTCAAGAATGGTAAAGTTATCGATAATGGGGGAGAGGTTTTATATTATATTATGTTAATAAATAATAATTTAAACTAATATAAACAAGTCTCATACTTGGTATCCAATAATATATTAATATTTTAAATATTTCTAGTACAAAGACATTATATATTTTTATTTTTTTAGATTGTCATCGCTATCAAATTATTTTATACCTGATGATGGAGATGTCCAATCGTATTTAGATCAAATTCAAATGTGGCCCAATTTCGATAAGCCTGATGCATTCGGACAGCATTCAAATGCCGATATCGCATCCCTAATTGGCGAAACAAGAATGCTTTTTACGACTCTTCTTTCTATGCAAGTTCAATCACCGGGATCAGATGGTGCAGAGAATGCTGAAAATAAAGTTTCTGATCTGGCTAAGGATATATTAATAAACACCCCTGATGAAATCAATTATGAACAGACCGCTAAGATAATCGGAATATTTCGGACTCCCTTAGAAGTCGTTTTGCTACAAGAAATAGAACGCTATAACGCATTGTTGGATGATATGCGAACTCAATTACGAAACTTACGCCGTGGAATACAAGGCTTAGTGGTAATGAGCTCAGATTTGGAAGATATATATACGGCAGTATCCGATGGGCGTGTTCCATTTCAATGGCTCAAAGGTAGGTGTAAAAATTAAAGTTCTTCACCATGATTAAAATTTTAATTCTCACCACTCAGCTTATAATTCGCTTAAGCCTTTGGCTGCATGGGCACGGGATTTATCATTTCGGGTAGCACATTTTAATACCTGGGCCAAAACACTTCGTTCGCCTTCTTTATTTTGGTTAGCCGCCTATACTTTTCCTACTGGATTTCTCACAGCTGTCTTGCAAACATCAGCTCGCGCTACCAAAACTCCCATTGATGAATTATCGTGGGAGTTCTTTGTATTTGTTGAAGAAGATGCGAACGCAACTCGCATAATTCGAGAAGGTGGTGGAGCGTATGTGCACAATTTATATCTTGAGGGAGCAGGTTGGCTGCGTAAAAACCAATGTCTTCAAGATTCACTTCCTATGGAACTAATTTGCCAATTACCAGTTATTCATTTCAAGCCAGTGGAAAATCTTAAGAAGAGATCTCGGGGTATTTACCATTGCCCCGCATATTATTATCCAATTCGTTCAGGATCATTTATAATCGCCGTTGACTTAAAGTCTGGAATCGAAAAGCCGGAATATTGGATAAAACGTGGTTCAGCAATACTACTGAGCTTAGCAAATTAAGCTTAAAAATGTATTATTTAATCTAAGATTAATTCTAATATTCAGCTGTATTCGATTCAACTATTAATAAATAAAACTTTTCTGTTTAGCTAAGCATTATATAAACTAATTTTATTTATAGGAATTTTAAACACTTACGTTGAAGCAAACATTCAAATTACAAGTAAGTGTCTGCACATATAGATAATAATATATTTATGTTTATACGCTTTCCAACAAAAACATTATACCCTGTGAAAAATCGCAAACAAAATATTTAAATAAAAACACTTGTGTGTTCAGCAACGTTATAATTTATTGGACAGTTAGGCGCGGAGAGGCTGGCAGCGTGCGTGCGGTGTATACGAACGAAATTCTGCAACTCGTTTGTCGCTCGCGACAGCTGCACTGCCGAATGCAATTGTGCGCTTGCATGCTAGCTTACATTATAAGAGAATTCATGTTTACTTAACTCTAATACTTCATTTTAAGTCTCTTAATTAATATTTACTTGTACTCTTAACGCTCATAAGTGTCTTGAGACACTTATTTTATTATTAAATTTAAAAAAAAATGGGAGCTTTTTTGTCATTCAAATATTTCCTGATCGTAAATAAAACATTCAAAGTTACTGAGAAAAAAGCTTTAAAAGCTCTCCAGTGCTTTTAACGGTACTTTTTATTTTCATAAACACAAAACATATGTTTTTTCGCGCGTGTAAATTGATCTGATACATGTGCAATTATTTTACAAAATCTGTGAAAGCAATCCATTTAAAATAATATTTTATTGGAAGGTATGTTTATTTACAATTAAAACTAGTTTACAAAAATAAAAATAAATAAAAAATGTGCCTTGTAGCTTAAAAACAGTGATAAGTGTCTTGAGACACTTTTGGGGCTGCAAGCAAATTTTTTTACCAGCAGCTATTTCACAACTGCTTGCAATTTTGTGTGTAAACTTATTCATACTATGGATTTTTTACTAGAAACTGACATATTAACCATATAAAGATGGCAAACCGGGTACGATTCAAATTATCCGATTTAACTGATGAACAGTTGTTGGAATTGTTTAAGAGTGTCCCCTTCGATGCAGAGTTATCCGAGTCAAGTGACGACGAGGAAGATGACTTAAATACGGCAGAAACTCTAATAGCTGCTTTGGAGGATATTAGCACAATATCATTTGCTTGTAATGATGAAGAGGGGTAGAAGTCAGTAATGTACTTTGGAAGGACAACAAGGCCGTTCGCTTATTGTCAACTTACATAGGTGTTAAACCGTTTGCTACGGAAAGTTTAAGTGAAAGAACATTTAAGACTGACTGAAAGCAACATTTTGAAATTAACTGTCCGCAAATAATTCGGGAATATAACGCACATATGGGCGGCGTTGATCTCACGGATGGACTTATGGGCCGTTATCACATCAAAGCTAAAACCAAAGATGCTGCTACTCGAATTTTTTATCATTGTATTGATATGGCAGCAACAAATGCTTATATTCTTTATAGGTGAATTCAAAAACAAAACGCAATCAGTGACGGCTAAACAAAAACTTCTATATTTTTTCTAAGTTCATTTTTGAGTTTAGAAGCCTAAATTTACTTTTAAAAAAATTGTTCCAATTATTTTCTTCCAATATTTTAGAAAACAGCATTAGAGGGTTAAGCTGAGATTCAACACCGGCCACCTTGAAGGGATCGCCTTCAACCTACTGGTAGCCGGGCCAGTTTCGCTATTGGGCGCTTCATAATGCCCATGCTGGTCTTAACGCCTACGACCCTGATTCGCCCGTCGCCTCCTGGAGTTACCTCCACGACTCTGCCTGTTGTCCACCGCTGGGGAGGCGTGTTGTCCTCGTGGATCAGGACGAGATCTCCAACTGTGACGTTGTCGTGCGCCTCCTGCCACTTCCCTCGCTGCTGCAGACTGTGGATGTAGTCCCTCGACCACGCTTGCCAGAAGCGCTGTCTGAGCGTGGACAGAAGCTGCCACCAGTGACAAAACGAAGTGCCGTTGCTTTGTCTCTCCTGCTCGAATCCTTGCGGTAGCGAACGAAGCGGCTGTCCTATGAGAAAGTGGCCTGGGGTGAGCGCCTCTCCGTCGCTGGGATCGCTGCATAGTGACTACCCCACAAACATCAAATGGCTGAACCGCGGCAAATCGGTCGGCCTGCAAATTTCCCATGATTTGCTACATTAACTTCGGTTTATACCTGAAACAATGGTCGCATTTCCGAACTATCTGAGTGCATTCCCGTCGAGCATTCACGAGCCACATCCTCTGCCTAAGTAAAGCGATCATCGTCTTTGCTCCTGCGTGACAATTGCCGATGTGCAACTCTCTCAAGTACAGTTGCACAAACAAACAATTTTTCGGCATGAGGACAAGGAATTTCGCGTCATAATCTAGCGGTGCGTTGACTAGTCTGCCTCCTACTCGTATTAACGAAACTCGCCTTCCAAACTCTTCTGATTTATGAATAAATGGAGTCAGTGATTGCAAGCTTGGGTGCACCGTTTTACCCTTTTTTAAATTCTCATATTCCACCTTGTTCGTATTTCTTGTTTCGACATTGAAACGAATCTGTACATGTACGCAACTATTTGCACCAATTTGCGACATGATGAAAATCGGGACACAAATTCAGGTAACCAACTTGAGCTGCTAAGTAAGCAGACGAGTAAGTAACTAAGTAAGCAGACAAGTGCTGACTTCTTGACCTCACTCTCTTTTAACTCCTTCGGTATCTCAAAGTGTTCATTGTGAGGCCATATTTTTTCATCGTCGCAAAGAAATGGAGGACCTTCGAACCAAATCGACTGTAATATTTCTTGAACGCCACACCCTCTCGACGACAAATCAGCTGGATTGCTTGTCGTTGGTACATGCCTCCAAGATACTTTAGGTGACATCTCTTGGATGCCTGCAACTCGATTGGCTACGAATGTTGCTAATAACGAAGGGGAAGTATTAATCCAATGTAGTGTGCTTTATGGAGGACCACAGTTGCGCTAACATATAAGCCGCACACAGTTCAAGTCTGGGAATGGACTTGGTTTTGAGTGGAGCGACTTTTGCCTTTGCCGTTAGCAACCGGCAGACGGTGTTGGTACCATCGTTAGCCCGAACGTAGCTGCAGCAGCCGTAAGCTTGACTGGATGCGTCCGCAAATCCGTGCACTTGTATGCTTGCATTGGAGCTGGCGTGAGCGTATCTGGGGACTTGAACTCTATCTAGTTCTAGAAGATTCTCCTTGAACTTATCCCATCTGCTATGTAGTTCCATGGGAAGTGTATCATCCTACGGAAACTGCATGCGCCACAGCTCCTGAAGCAGAATTCTTGCCCGTATGCTAATTGGGCACAACAAGCCAAGTGGGTCAAACATGCGTGCAGCCACTGACAGAATATTGCTCTTGGTGGGACTTAACTTGGTAAAGCTATCGTCCAAGTGATACTGGAAAGTATCCAATCTTGGTGTCCACCTCATGCCAAGCGTTTTAGTCGAATCGGCATCATTGAAACTTAGAAGTTTCTCATTTCCGCCTTCTTCTACAAAATGTGGATGGTTTGAAAACCACTTTGCCAATTGAAAACCGCCCGATTCGAGAATTTCGGGCACTTGTTTGCATACCTTTTTTAATGTTTCGATATCGTCAGCTCCCGTAAGCATATCATCGACGTAGAAATCGTTACAAATGATTTCTGAACCAAGAGCGTGGGTGTCCCTTTGACTCAAACTCAGCTCTTGCAAACATCCGATGGCCAAAAACGGTGCGGACGCAGATCCATAAGTCACCGTGTTTAATTGATAAACTTGAAGCTCATCTGATGGATTTTCACTCCAAACAATTAGCTGAAATCTGCGATCGTCATGGGATATGCTCACTTGACGATACATCTTTTTGATATCTGCCGTAAGGGCATATCGGCTCAGAAGGAACCTTAGAAGCGACCAAATAAGATCCCTCTGATTAGTAGGACCCACCATGAGCAATTCATTCAGAGAGTGTGACGATGTAGTCTTACACGACGCGTCAAACACTACTCGAAGCTTAGTGGAACTACTTTCAGGTCTCAGGACGCACTGGTGTGGAATGACCTAGTGTGGTCCTTTTGGAACTGTTGTACCTAACAGAGACATGTGACCCAGGTCGAGATACTCGTTCATAAAACTCAAGGACATTTCTTTAAGTTCCAAATCCTTGGAAACTCTACGCTCTAATGCGAGAAACCGTCTTCTCGCTGTTTCAAAGGAGGAGCCCAACACTTGCGGATCAGTCTTAAAAGGCAAGCTGACCTCAAACCGTCCTGTCGAGAGTTGATGAACACTGTCTTTAAATTTTTTCTCACACGCAAGGTTCTCTGCAGAATACCTTGTCAATTCATTTATCTCTGGGATAGCTTCCAGCTCCCAGAATCTATCTACCAGAGCTTCCAGCCTATCATCGTTCGTAGGATTCATCCCGGCGCAGCAAACAGGGCTTTGGGTATGCATCTTCTTGCATCGCCCGGACGCTACCCAACCGAACAGTGTCTTTTGCAGCAATGGACCGTTTTCTGCCAATCGAATTTGTCCCGAGCACAATAGGTCGAAAAATGAGTCAGCTCCCAGCAGCAGATCGATTCGCTGGGGTTTATGGAATTCCGGGTCAGCCAACTCTATGCTTGACGGAATCTTCCACCGATGAATTGGAAGATCATAGTCAGGTTGTCTGCTCGAAATCGACCTCAGCACCCAGAAATCGGCGCTAAAATGATGAGCCGATACCCGCGATGACACTACTGTCGATACTTCGCTTTTCGCTACCAGACTCGACTGTCCCACCGATGTTACGGTCAAGGACTTGCTCTTGCGTTAGAGCCGCAAGGCTTGAGCCAGACTTTCTGTCATAAAATTTACCTGAGAACCGGAGTCTAACAGCGCTCGAGCGCTTTGATTCTGACCAAATCTGTCTTTCACAGTTACAAGTGCCGTTGCCAGGAGCACCTGATCGACTTCGCTAACCACGTGATTTACTTGGGCAGGATGAGCGGACACTTGCTGCTCTGCGGCTGCGTATTTATGCAGGAGAGTATTATGTGGGCGAGAACATACCCTACACTTTGACGCAGTGCACCTGGAAACTATGTGTCCCCAGTACAAACAATTAATACAAAGTTGACTGGATTTCACGAAATTAAATCTTTCGTTAACTGGCAATGCTGCGAACCCCTGGCAGTTTCCAATCATATGGTTGGCACTGCAAAAGTTGCATTTGGGTTCCATTTCTTTCTCGACATTCGTGCATGCAAATGACGACTTTTTTGCAGATTTAATGTCGGATTTCTGCTTCATTCTGGACTTTGAACTTTCTTCAGCAGATAAGTGCTGATATCGCCTGTTCAAAGCCATAACGCAATCGGCCCATTTTGGCAATTTATTATAGTCCAGTTGCTCCTCATACTTCGATTTCGTATGAGGATCTACCTTTGACATGACGATGTGTATTAAAATCGCGGTAGCGAAATCTTCCTCATTCCCAACTGACATTAGCGAATCTAAACTGCCGATGCCGAGTCCACCATTGTTCTAATTCCGAGTGCCGTTGGTTTGGACATCGGCTCAAAGTCGAACAACTGGGCAAGAATGTCGAAGAAAATCAGACATTTGTTGTCGTATACTCGACTCAGACTCTCTAATGCCTTTGGGTAATTAGCATCAGAGACCTGGAAGGCTCTGATGGTCCCCAACGCCTCATCCGATAAGCACTAAATCAAATGATTGAATTTCTCAATATTTAATAGCGAGCGATCGGAGTCTACTAAACTATTGAACAGACCAATAAATTGTCTATATTCCGAGTGTTTACCAGTGAACTTGGGCAACTTAAGTTTGGGTAGGTGAGAGTGGTGAGAAAGTGGAGGCACGGTTTCAGAAGCCTGGTTCGCACTAAGGGCAGACATATATGACGATCGAGCCAAAATGCACGTTTCCCCAAGCGTTGCGCGGCTAGTATTGTCAGGATCTATCGAATCGATCTCTGACTGAAGATTCATAGCCTTCGAAATGTATGAGTAGAGGATATCTAGCCGGCATTGAATTTCAAATTTACTTGGAGTCAACATTTTATTTATAAGTGAACTCCGTTGTCTCTCGATATCGCTCTCTACTTTTTCCAATTTAACGAACAGTTGACTTAAACGATCACTAAAGCAAGCTCCTGCGTCAACCAGATCGGTTTCATTAAGATCTTTTTTTTGCGCCAATTTAAATTTATTTATTATACCCTGAACCCATTGAAAATGGGAAAAAAGGGTATAATGGTTTTGTGAAAATGTATGTAACAGGCAGAAGGAGGCGTGGCAGACCCCACAAAGTATATATATTCTTGATCAGGGAGAGAAGCCGAGTCGATTTAGCCCTGTCCGTCTGTCCGTCTGTCCGTCCGTCCGTCTGTCCGTCTGTCCGTCTGTCCGTATGTTTGAACGCGTCGATCTCAGAAGATATAAGAGCTAGAGACTTCAAATTTTTTTTGGAGGTTCGTGTATAGTACGATTCGATCGAGTTTGTTTCAAATATTCGATAACTATAATCGTTTTAATGTTATCGATTAAAAACCGATATCTTCATTTAGTTATAAAATTCTATTTAATTCATCTTTCTAGCTAGAGTCTTCAAATTTTGCATTTAGTGTTATTTGAGCCTTCTGCAATTTCGGTTTTTGTTAAATTTTGGATGCCACGCCCTCAAATTGCCCCTTCGCCCCAAATTGCTAAATCACGTATTTCAAGTACTAGAGACTTGTGCTTTGGCACATATTAATGTCATGATCACGCCCCACAAATTTGATCAAAATCGTTCGACTAGAAAAAAAGTTATTAAACATTTAATATCTCATATTATCGGCGTCTTGCAGCAGCAGCGAAGCTGATGAGTCATAATGCACAGTTAGCAGATTGTGTGTTGGTGCGTGCGTCTGTGTGTGTGTTCTTGTGCGTGCGTCTGTGTGTGTGTATCTATTGCTTGCTACATATGTACATACATATAAAAGTAACGGAGAATGTTAGCGGCTCTTAGGAATCGCAGTTCTTCGCAGGGTTCAGGGGATCTCTTTGTCGAGCAGTCTCGACTAGAGCACTCTTACTTGTTTTTTTTTTTTGTTCTATTTGAATGTACAGAAGTGTACTATTTTTATTTTATTTTAATTTTTAAATTCGGACCTATTCGACTGCACGTAAGTGTACTGTCAATAGTCAGATGACCAGCAAAAACAACAAAAAACTGACTACGCAGACCCTTCAAATAGTTGAAATACCAGCTATACCAAATGCAAGCGAAGGCACAAATTAACAGCTGATAAACAACAACACGCACGTTTGTATGTAACCACCAAAGCGAATTTACCAACAAAAACTAAAAAGGCTTGCAGTTAATTAGCATACGCATGTGTATGTATGTATGTTGCTAGTGCTTATCTAGGTATAGGCAGACAAAACGATGCGATCAACCAACTATAACAACAGCGTACGTATGTATGTCGTTGTAAGCACCGTTGACACCAACGCAAACCGAAATTCACAATCTGTATGTATGAACAGCGACCCGTCCTTTTTCTTATGTGCCAATTTGGAAGAGAACGCGAAAGCAAAGGTAAAAAAAACCACCACCGAATAACCGTCGATCAAAGCGAATAGCGGAACGCGAGAAAACGGCAAGTGCACATTGTATGTATGTATGTATATATGTATACGCGGTTATAAGCCACATCAAATTTTGCGAATTATTAATAAATAATTAAATGAATAATGCACGAGTTAATTTCAATGTATTTATTATTGCTGTTTGCAGTTTTGCTTCGACTATTCACTACCAAATAACACAATTATTAAATCAGTGCCGAAACGAATATCACTTGTGCCAACAATTTAGGTTATTTTGGGTCTTTTTAAGTGCGACTGCATACAAGTATGTATGTATGCAAATAAATTCACATATATATATAAAAAAAAAAAAAAAAAAAAAAAACAGATTCGTTTTGGCACTGTTACCTGGTCATCAGAAGAGTCGCACATTGGCTCAGTTCTGGGCATTGGTTTCAATTCCGCGCTGATATTGGTCTACCTCCAGAATCCATCTAGATCCAGCTCGAAAAGGGGAAGCTCCAAAAAGTTAACAAGCAGCACAACCGAAACCAACACACACGCACTCCAAGCCTCGAAATGTCTCATAATTAGACCGACAACCGCGAAGAAAAGTACCTGCTCGGGCGCCAATGAAAAATCGCAAATAAAAACACTTGTGTGTTCAGCAACGTTATAATTTATTGGACAGTTCGGCGCGGAGAGGCTGGCAGCGTGCGTGCGGTGTATACGAACGAAATTCTGCAACTCGTTTGTCGCTCGCGACAGCTGCACTGCCGAATGCAATTGTCCGCTTGCATGCTAGCTTACATTATAAGAGAATTCATGTTTACTTAACTCTAATACTTCATTTTAAGTCTCCTAACTAATATTTACTTGTACTCTTGAACTAACATAGGCTGTGATAAGGGTGTTGAGACCCTGAATTCCCATTTTCAATGGGTTCAGGGTATAAATAAGAGGGTTAAATAAATAAATAAAATTAAATGAAATAAATAAAAAAAAAATAGATATATAAATAAATAAATAAATAAAATTAAATAAAATAAAATAAAAATTTAAGTAAATAATAAAAAAATTTTTTTTTAAATAAGATTAAATAAAGAAAATTAAATAAAAATCAATAAAATAAAGATAAAATTTTTCTTTAATAAATAAAATTCTTACTAACACCACCATGGATCCAAATGAATGTCAGAATCCGGGGGTGGGCGTCCGTTGGGTGTACCTAAGGCGGAAAGAGGAGTTGATGTCTGTGGCCCAAGAGTTCGGGCTAGAGAAAGACGGCCGGGTAGAGGAGCTACGCAGACGCCTAGCTAGCTTCATCCAAGGCGGTGGGCATTCTGCAGAGGTCTGGGCCAGGTGGATGCGCCGAACTACACGTGAGGACTGAGGCCGCGGGGAAGGAGTTGCCATCCATCTCCAAGGATACGTCGTTAGAGTGTGCCCCGAGAGCAAGGCGGGGGACGCCTGCACGACGACCGAGGAGGAGGAAGCCAAGATCCATGATAACGCCGCCGAAGAGCGAATGCAGTGGTAGGGAGATGACCGACGAAGTGGAGATTGTAACGGGCCAGGCGATAAACGAGCGCTTGCCCGAGGCAGGAGGGATCGGATGCGAGGACGAGAACGAGGTGGAGCCGAACGTAGCGCATACGGAATGGCCGGCCGATCTGGAGAGTGGGATCAAGAGATTCCTCGAGGACTAACTGGCGCTGTTCGAATAACTCGAAGGGATGATAGGCCTCTGAAGCAGAGGTATTATGCCAAGAATCCTGCTATGCAGAAGGTGATTGACGAGCAGGTGGAGGAGCTGCTTCGAATTGGAGCAATTGAGCCGTCTAGGAGTCCGCACAGTGCGCCAATAGTCTTGGTGAAGAAAAAGACAGGGGAATGGCGCATGTGCATCGACTACCGGCAGTTGAACGCTTATTCAATACCCGACGCTTATCTAGTCCCTCGGATCAATTACATCCTTGAGAGGTTGCCGCACGCGCGTGTCATCTCGACGCTAGACCTAAAGAGCGGCTATTGGCAAATACCTATGGCGGCGGACAGTAGGGAATGCACGGCGTTCACTGTGCCGGGGCGGGGTTTGTTTCAATGGCGGGGGTGATGCCATTCGGTTTGCACTCGGCCGGGGCAACGTTTCAGAGGGCGCTCGACAAGGTCATAGGGCCGGAGAGAAAGGTGAGTCGATCTGGGAATGAGGGGACGGAGGAGGGAATCAGTAGGGATCCGTCCAAGGTTGAGGCGATCCGGAAACTCCCAGCTCCTTCAAACCTCAAAGAGCTGCCGCAATGTTTGGGGATGACGTCGTGGTACAGGCGTTTTGTACCAGACTACGCATCCCTGGTGCAGCCGACGACGTCACTCCTGAAGAAAGGCGTCAAGTGGAAGTGGGACCAAGAACAGGAAGAGGTGCTCCAGAGGCTCAACGACAAGTTGACGACTGCGCCCGTCTTGGCATGCCCAGACTTCTCCTGTAAGTTTGTGTTGCAGACCGACGCCAGTGATTATGGTCTGGGCGCCGTGCTGACGCAGACGGTAAAGGGGGAAGCGGGTGATCGCATACGCGAGTCGAAGGCTGTTGCGAGCGGAGGCGAATTATTCGGCAACCGAGAAGGAGTGTCTGGCCATCGTGTGGGCGATCAGGATGTTGCGCTGCTACCTGGAGGGTTACAGGTTCGAGGTGGTAACGGATCACTTGGCGCTCAAGTGGCTAAACTCGATCGAGAGCCCCACAGGAAGAATTGCTCGGTGGGCGCTGGAATTGCAACAATTCCAATTCGATGTTCAGTATCGGCAAGGGAAGCTGAACGTGGTGGGCGACGCCCTCTCGAGGCAGTCTCTTGAGGTCTGCCAACAGGCAGTGGCAGGCGGAACAACGTGTAGGTAGATCGCGAAGATGCGGAAGAGAATCGCTCGAGAGCCCGAGAAGTTCGCCGATTATGGGGAACAGAACGGACAGCTGTAAAGGAACCTGGGACATCGGACGGACGAAGAGGACTACATCCCGTGGAAGCTGTGCGTCCCCGTGGAGCAGCGAGGACGAGTGATGCAAGAGTGCCACGACGCCCCTACGGCCGGTCATCAAGGCGTGAGTTACCCACTACTTACAACACCTTACACCTTACATACACACCCTGACGAGCCCATCGCTGAGCAACGGCAACTCGCACACATACATACTCACATACAGATGGCTTATCGTTGAATAAAGATTCACTCTGTGTGTATTCATCATAAGAACAAGACGCGTTTTAGTTTCATTTGCGTTGTATATTGTTTTTGAAATGGATTTGGATGATATCAAATACGATAACTGGCGCAGCCGAACGACTTCAGGGACAAGAAAAAGTACCTACTTCTATGAAATACTGCAAAAGGATAAGTATTTATAATTATAATTATTAGCACAAAAAAATAATAATAATAATAATAAGAATGTTTGAAATATGTGTATTATTATATTATATACACATAATATTAATTGAAGAATACAAAACACAAGTTGTTTGTCTTTGAAATAACGAATCGTCATAGAAGATTACATATTGTGGCACGAATTGGTGCACATGTGTAATTCGAACCTGCTGCATTGGACAGAACGAAAGGTTATACAAAGAAATAATAATAATAATAATAATGACAATTGTAAAGTGGGTATTTGTAAATTTTGGCAATTGTAATAATTGTTAAAATATTGTCTAATCGTGCTATAGAACGTTAAGTGTACTAGAGTATATTTAACAAGCAAACCTACTGTATCGGACAGAACGAATAAGACAGCCAAATAAAACACATTTTGTACAAATATTTACATACATATGTACATATTTACACAGTCAGTACACTATATTAATATTGATATTTTTTTAAGTTGCAGTTAAATACGCATAATGTACAAAGTCCTCACAACAAGATTATTTCATCATCTTGGCAAATATTGCTTCAGTCAAATTCAAATTCAGCAATTCCTGTTAAATACATACATACATCTCCACATATGTATATGTCGGAGCGTCGTTATTTTTCTCCATGTCTTTAACTAATAGCGCAGCGAGTTTCGATGCGCAGGCTTCACGATCCAAAACTGAACTGACTGCCTTTTCGTTTCTCTGCCCCGCACCGAACCACACTTGACGACAGCGTTGTAGCGCTGTCGTCGCGCTATAACAGAACTTCTTAAAGCGACAAAATGCAAAGGACCAATCAGAGCGCAATTAGCGGCTGGTGCAATTTTTGTTAGTATTATGAAATTAGGAATTCTAGTGAAAATCAGAATTTCAATACACAACAACAACACACACACAGTTCGTGCATACAGTTCGCTTTGACATATGTAGGATTCTGGTGTAAACCAGAATATCCATACACAGTATCACAGACACACACAGTGCGTACGTGCAATACGCAAGAACAATCACATACAGTATGCAGCAACATAGTTTGCTTCGACACGCCCATCCTGACCTTGACACGTCCTCGTGTAATATGCCAAACTTTAACTTCAAAAATGTCTTTGTAATAGTTTTCAAACTTAATTCATCGTCTCTTTTAGACGGATATACAACCAATAATCATCGTTTCTCTTAAACGGATAACCATTAACAATCGTCTCTCTTAGACGGATAACCATTAACAATCGTCTCTCTTAGACGGGTAACCATTTGATAAAATATTCAGTTCAACATTTCTTCGTACAAACTTTTAACATTTATTCTTAATTAAAGCATTTGAAAACATATTTTTTGATACCCTGAACCCATTGAAAATGGGAAAAAAGGGTATAATGGTTTTGTGAAAATGTATGTAACAGGCAGAAGAAGGCGTGGCAGACCGTCTGTCCGTCTGTCCGTCTGTCCGTCCGTCCGTCTGTCCGTCTGTCCGTCTGTCCGTATGTTTGAACGCGTCGATCTCAGAAGATATAAGAGCTAGAGACTTCAAATTTTTTTTGGAGGTTCGTGTATAGTACGATTCGATCGAGTTTGTTTCAAATATTCGATAACTATAATCGTTTTAATGTTATCGATTAAAAACCGATATCTTCATTTAGTTATAAAATTCTATTTAATTCATCTTTCTAGCTAGAGTCTTCATTTAGTGTTATTTGAGCCTTCTGCAATTTTGGTTTTTGTTAAATTTTGGATGCCACGCCCTCAAAGTGCCCCTTCGCCTCAAATTGCTAAATCACGTATTTCAAGTACTAGAGACTTGTGCTTTGGCACATACACACATATGAATGTCATGATCACGCCCCACAAATTTGATCAAAATCGTTCGACTAGAAAAAAAGTTATTAAACATTTAATATCTCATATTATCGGCGTCTTGCAGCAGCAGCGAAGGTGATGAGTCATAATGCACAGTTAGCAGATTGTGTGTTGGTGCGTGCGTCTGTGTGTGTGTATGTATTGCTTGCTACATATGTACATACATATAAAAGTAACGGAGAATGTTAGCGGCTCTTAGGAATCGCAGTTCTTCGCAGGGTTCAGGGGATCTCTTTGTCGAGCAGTCTCGACTAGAGCACTCTTACTTGTTTTTTTTTTCAATTTAATTCAATAACTTCACCTATGCAGGTTACAAAAATAAAACATGATGCTTGTTTTCATTACATAATATTTTGCCAAATTGTCGATTTTACATTTTCTTTAACTAAAATTCCAAATTTAATTCAAAAAGAAAACAGTCATCGTCTCACTTGGACGGATAACCTTCGTCTCACTTGGACGGCTCACCATCGTCTCACTTGGACGGATAACCTTCGTCTCACTTGGACGGCTCACCATCGTCGCACTTGGACCGACACTGTGTCTTGCAACGGCGGCCTTGGACTTATCAAATCGATTTTTGTTATAAAAGGCTAAAGATTTCATACTGCTACTTGCTCGAGCCCGTGTGGAGTCTAAGTCTACTTCCAATTCTGTCTCCAATGGAGGAACTAATCCAAGAGGTCGACCTTCTTTCCCTATTAACATTTCTAAGGGACTGGCCTCAGTTGCCCGATTTGTTGTGCAGTTTAAAGCTAGCTGCACCTCGCCGAGAGCATCTTGCCAGGACCTTTGGCTTAATTCGACTGCAGTTAATAGGTTCTTGAGCGTGCTCTTAACGCGCTCAACTTGTCCATTAGCACGACTTGCCCCAGTCGCGATTAAATGAAGTTTTATGGTTTTTGAACAGCAAAATTCTGCAAACTGCGCGCTAGAAAAACATCTACCCTGATCAGCTATAATGCGTGTTGGTGCACCAAACAAGGAAGTTGAAGACTTTATGGCTCTGATACAACTCTCCGTATCTATTTTGAGAGTGTGGTAAAGGTGTACGAATTTTGTGAAGCTGTCAATTTGAACAATGATATATTCCTTTAAATCACTTTTACCACTTAATTTGCCAGTAATGTCCATATGGACAGTGTGCCAAGGGGTGCTAACCTTTGGTATAGGATGTAATTCTGCTTGAACTTTGCCGGAATGTGACTTTGCTGTCTTGCAGGTTATACAATTGTCTACAAATTTACGGACATATTTGTTCATTTTCTCAAACCAGTAAAATTGGTAAACTTTGTCAAGTGTTTTTTTGCCAACCAAGGTGCATGATTGACTCATGTACCTGGTTAACTACTGACCATCTAAAATTTCGGGGCACAACTGGCAAGCATCGTGTCTTACCATTTTTTTGGATTTTTCGAAACAACATTCCTTTTCTCAAATCATATGTTTTAGTTACTTCATCTAGTAAGTCATTTGAATTCAGTTTACTGACAAGGGCAGCAATATCCGGGTCCAATTGCTGTTCGGCAAACAACCAATTATTTGAGATTTCTGCTATGTTTATTCGCTTCTCGGGAATTTTTTTCAAAATTAATTGTTTTTGAGTAACTGGGTTTCTAGATAAAAAGTCGACATGTGCCATACGTTTTCCTTCTCTGTACTGTATGTCAAACTTGAAAGATTGTAAATAAGACCACCAGCGATGAACTCTAGGAGTTAAGTCTATTTTGGTTCGCGATGCATTTAACGAGTTACAATCTGTATAAACCACAAATTCTCTGCCAAGCAAGTAGTGACGGAAATGTTTAACGGATGCAAATACTGCCAGAGTTTCAAGTTCATAAGAGTGGTACCTAGACTCGGCTGGCGAAGTTGTTTTACTAAAATATTCTACAACGTGAAGCTTATTGTTAATTCGATGTAAAAGCATGGCACCAAATCCGATTGAGCTAGCGTCGGTGTGTAATTCTATTGGGTATTGCGGGTAGAATAATACCAGAACTGGTTCGTTTGTAAGAATAGTCACAATTTTCTTGCGAATGCTTTCCAACTCAGTAGTCAACGCAAAACTTTCCCTTCCTGATATTAGGGAATACATCGGCTTTATGACTTGAGAGAAACCGTCTGTGGCGGTGGCAACGATGTTAACGCAACAATCTTTCGCGAGTTTGGTCGAATTTCCCCTGCTCTTACCTCATATCCCAGATATTGAACGACTGTTTTTAAGCAACTACATTTGTTAACATTAAGAATGAATCAAGCATCTGTGAGAATGTCTAGTACTATTTTTAACCTTTCCAATCCTAATTCGACTGTGGGTGACACGATCATGATATCATCCATGTAAACAATCACTTATGAATAGGCCAAGTCACCCAAGGCACGCATGACTGCCCGTTGGAAAACGGATGGCGCATTTTTGAGTCCAAACGGCATGGTCAGGAACTCATATTGACCATCCGGTGTCACAAATGCAGTGTATTCTATTGAATCAGGGTGGATAGGAATTTGGTGGAAATCACTCGCCATATCAAGACACGTGAAGTAATTTGCGCCACGCAGCCTAGCGATCTGGTCGCTAATGAGCGGCAAAGGGTACCTGTCTGCAATTGTGTTAGAGTTTAACTCTCTGTAGTCGACACAAAGTCGGTCTGTACCATTTTTCTTCTTGACAAGCAGCATAGGACTGGCAAAAGGGGAGCAGCTGGGTCGAATGATGTTGCATTTAAGTAACTCACTTAACTTTTCTCGGACAATGTCTCTTTCTTCAGGGCTAAGTCTATAGGGCCGGCGTTGTACAGTTTTGGTTGGATCAATCAAGCGAATTTTCATTTCCCCTGTCGTGACTCGTGTGGATGGTGGCCCCTTTACAAGTGCAGTGGAGTAATTCTCAAGCATTTTTATTAGTTTGTCTTTATCAGCCTCGCACAATTCGGTATCAAGATTTGTAAGGTCAACTGGTTCCCTATCTATTGAGCAAGTATTTACGGCTTTGGCTTTTACTACGTTAAACTGGTTTTGTGATACAGTGACATTAAATCCTTGTTTAAGAATTTCGCGGCCAATAACAATGTCGCTTTTCAAATGATTATCTTGCACTACATGGAACAATATTTGAAGTGCGTTCTCATTTATGGTGACCTGGCTTAATATTTGTAAGGTGCTATATATGCCAGCATCGCCTATACCTTTTAGCATGATAATGCTGTTAAAACGCTTACCAGCTAGCTTACTACATATTTTCTCTTTAATGAGTGAACACTCTGCGCCAGAATCAAAAGAAATTGGGTAAATCTCACCGAGCTGCATCATCACTCCAGTTGGCTCTGGTACAAAGCACTGGTTCACAGTCTTCCGTTGGAATGCTCCCTGTGTACTTGTTGATTCCTTTTTCGAGCATTGATTTGCGAAGTGTCCAGGCTGGTCGCACTTGAAGCAAGTAACAGTTGGCTTGTCTCGCTGAGATGTCGCGTCGCCCTTTTGTCGCATTTTGGCTCTACAATCAGCAATTTTATGTCCTGGTTTGCCACAGAAATGGCACACTATTGTCAATACTCTCCTCTTCTTGGCGTCAGGTCCAGGTCCGGAGTCGTCATCACGGTCGGCATTGCGATGTTTTTTAAAGGTGAATGCGCCTAGTTCGGATTGCAAGTCACTTCTAGTTTTAACTTTTGACGTGAACACAATCCGTTCCAAGCGGTTATCAACATTGGCTAAATGCGCGAGCACAATTGACACAGCAATTTCTTCGATGTTTTTGTTTTTCCAGTTGGAAGTTAGAGTGGTCACCAAACGGCTAGCATAAACCGCAAGACATTCGTCGTTAGTTGGGCGACTGTTTAGTAGATTTAAAAACATTGCCGACGACGTTTCACTATTTTCGTAGCGGCGGAGGAATAATTCCTTAAATTCAATCAACTTAATGCCGGGATATGCAAATTTGAGTTAGCCACTGTGAGGCACTGCCCACCATAGCTTCGCTGAGTGCCATGATGAGTCTGCTTCCTTCTAGGGGCTGTTCCGTTAATATAATGTCAGCTGTGGTGGACCACTTTGAGGCATCTGCACCTGCAGTGTCAGAGAAAAATTTTGGTAAAATGATGCCACGAGTCTGCTATTGCTCGCGTGTTGACGCTTGCATGGTTCTTGCAAGCTCCAGCAGATTCTTGTTCTGCATTTGTAAAATTATGCGCCACTGATCCTCTGAGAATGCAGGAGGTGGTGCTGATCCCACTTCTGATGTCGGAGCGTCGTTATTCTTCTCCATGGCTTTAACTAATAGCGCAGCGAGTTTCGATGCGCAGGCTTCACGATCCAAAACTGAACTGACTGCCTTTTCGTTTCTCTGCCCCGCATCGAACCACACTTGACGACAGCGTTGTAGCGCTGTCGTCGCGCTATAACAGAACTTCTTAAAGCGACAAAATGCAAAGGACCAATCAGCGCAATTAGCGGCTGAAGCAATATTTCTTAGTATTATGAAATTAGGAATTCTAGTGAAAATCAGAATTTCAATACACAACAACACACACACAGTTCGTGCATACAGTTCGTTTTGACATATGTAGGATTCTGGTGTAAACCAGAATATCCATACACAGTATCACAGACACACACAGTGCGTACGTGCAATACGCAAGAACAATCACATACAGTATGCAGCAACATAGTTTGCGTCGACATATATGTATGTTCATTGTTGATTGGACTAGCAAACAGTTAGAGTACAAGAACAACTAGAGCAGCGTGACAACGTTGTCGCAACGTGAAGACGCCGCTGATCGTTGCTGCGCACAAAATTATGTGTAAAAAAAGTAATGAAGCGAGGACGTCGCGACGTGAAGACGCCGCTGACCGTCGCTTCGCACAAAATACTATTTTACAAGAATCGTATTTATACTATTTCACGTAGTGATATAGTATATTGGTTTTGTGCAATGTCCGTCATGCTGTCCGTCCGTCTGTCCGTCTGTCCGTATGAACGCAAACCATTTCGACGCTATTGAAGCTAGAGACTTGAAATTTGAAATATATACTCGTGTATACCCTCGTCTGATAAAGTGTCAAGATTTTCCCGATACGCCCACCAGGGGCGTTGCAAATCGGAAAATGCATTTTCCTGTATCTCAGAAACACTACTTCTAGAAGGGCTAGAGTGTTGAGACTTTAACAGAACACTCATGTCGACATCCCAAAATCAAAAAGCTATGGCGGATATACCTACGCCCATTGGGGGCGTGGCAAGTCGGGTCAAACTGTATCTTCTACAGTTTTAAAGCTAGAACGCCCAAATTTGGCACGTGAGTTACTGTTACGATCCTATAAAGATCGCCCAAAAAATTTTATGGCCACGCCTACTAGGGGCGTGGCAAATCGGATCTGAATATATAGTGATTTTACTAGTTTCATTATATTTTGAGCACTAGCGATGCTAGAGACTTGAGACTTGGTATACATACTCGGATTAAGGGGGCTTCAAAATTGGATGCTAGGGGGCCTCCTCTATCGATTCCCCAAAAATTATTGTTACGCCCCAAAAGGGGCGTGACATACAGAAAAATACCCTGTAATTTTCGCATTTTTCGAATGTAAGCATCCAAACTTTACAGTTATATTCTTAAACGCCCACTCTATGCACATGCCAAAAATTATTTGTCTACGGCCACTGGAAGCGTGGCAAATCAAAACTGAAACATCTGCAGCTTCTGAGCCAATAACGCGCCACATGATGACTTTGTGACCTTTGACCTTGTCTTTTGATTTGCCAAATTATATATATGTGTTTGAAAAGAATATTTTACTAATACAAAATAACTAAATAAAGAAAATGTATCAAAAATATCAACATGACCGCACGGGGGTTCGAGCCCACCTCTACGCTCGCCAACGAACTTATGTATATCACATTTTCTGAGTTGCCACCTCTCTCATTTTGAGAGTTGCCACCTCTCTTATTTGGAGAGATGCCACATCTCTCGATTTAGGTACGTGTTCTTGCTAAGGTAAGGCAATCGAGATAAATCGAGAGAGGTGGCATCTCTATGCTTCGATTCTAATTGAAACTGTCTGGCTACCTCCAATGAAAAGTTTTAATCTGTAGCTAATTTAAGCGGCGACAGTGGGGATTTAGGGTTAAATTTAAAAAAATGGAATGTGATAGATTCCCCTGTGTGCTGTTGGGGCGTGAATTAGTATTTCGCTGTGGGTTGCGTCCGACAGCAACGTTCTTACCCTGTACCCTGCGAACAACCGCAATTCCAAGTAATCTCCGTTTCTTTAATATACAAAAGTATATATATGTTCATTGCAAGCAACACATGTGTAACACACACATACACAGGCGCAATCACACACAAGCGCAAGTCGGTGCGTCAGCTGTTCTTTGGCTGCTATCTGCATGGCAATGCTATGGGAAATTTAATGTTTAATAACTTTTTTTCTGGACCAACGATTTTGATCAAACTTGTTGGGCGTAGTCATGTTATCCATATGTATGTATGTGTTACAAATTTGAGGCGAAGAGGGCGTGGCATCCAAAATTTAACAAAAACCGAAATTGCGTAAGGCTCACATAACACTAAATGCAAAATTTGAAGACTCTAGCTAGAAAGATGAATTAGATAGAATTTTATAGCTTAATTTAGATATTCGTTTTTAATCCATAACAATAAAACGATAACAGTTATCGAATTTCTGAAACAAACTCGATCTTTTCGTGATATACAGGAACCTACATAAAAAATTTCAAGTCTCTAGCTCTTATAGGTTCTGAGAACGACGCGTTTATACATACGGACAGACGGACAGACGGACGGACGGACGGACAGACGGACATGGCTATATCAACTCGGCTTGTCGTCCTGATCAAGAATATATATACTTTATGGGGTCTGCCACGCCTCCTTCTGCCTGTTACATACATACGCCTTCCAACAAAAACATTATACCCTGAATTCCCATTTTCAATGGGTTCAGGGTATAAAAAGAAAGAAAAGATAAAAATAATTAACGAAACAAAATTCAAATTTACAACAGTACACAATTTGATGGTGGACAGGATCACTGCATCGAGCAAGGATCTTAGCCTATTTCAACTTGCTGATTTCAAAAGAGAACAACAATAAACAGAAATCAGAAATACAATTTAAAATACCACACGATTTACAAGTAAGTGATCACAAAATATGTGTGTGTGTGTGTGTGTACATATATTGTGAAATAAATACGTACAAAAAAAGACTGGTGTCTGTCCCCCTTGGACAGGAATACTGCATAGCGCAATAATCCTGCCCAGCTTCAGCACAGTCACGAAACAAAAGTGTCCCCTAACAGTAAAGATGGGAAACAAATTATACTAAAAATTATTAAAGGAGTCAATTACTAATAATAATATTCTTCTCAGAAAGAAGGAAAACTAGAACAACAAGATAGAAGAAAAAGGAGAAACAACAACTGCAAATACAACATACCAACGTACACAATCATAAAAAAAAAAATAAAAAATTAAATAAATAATAATATAAAATCTAAGTTAAATTAAGAAACCCATATTCTATTCATATTTTCCATCATATATATTACAATCATACATTATTTTACCCATAGACATACACAAATAGTCAAATCACTAATGTCGAAAGCAGTAAATACAAGAAGTACAAAACGCACCGATAACATAGCAGACAGAGAAGAATCTCCAATATTTGAAGTATCATTAGATGACCACATACCAATGGCTCAAGAAGCCAATACAAGTTTACAAGATATAACAGGAAGTTTTAAAGTCACCGACGTGATAAAAACAATGCCTACATATGAAGGAAATTCTGAAGAGTTAGGAGAATTTATCGCAAACGTTGAAGAAATTCTTTTGTTTATAAAAGGCTCAGAGAAAACTCCGACAGGACTATTTATTTTAAGAGCGATTAGAAACAAAATTCAAGGGAACGCTCATGAAATATTGTATCAAACAAGAGTAAAATTGAATTGTTACGATATATAAAATACACTTATAAGACATTTCTCGGACAAAAGGATAGAATCCGATTTAATTGCTGAACTAGGTATTTTAACAACACAAAGTCACCCCGTAGAAACTCTTTACATAAAAATCACTAGCATACAGAGAACGTTAATAAATAGTGTAGATCAAAAGGAAATTAACTTAACAGTGCGGGAAACAAAGAAAGAATTTTTTATAAAGCAATGCTTAGCTACATTCCTTAGAGGGCTAAGGGGACCACTAGGCCCTATTGTTCGAGGAAGGGATCCGGCAGATATTGTTAGAGCATATGAGATAGCAGTTGTTGAAAAAGATATGTTTTACAAGTAAGAAAACTCTAGTCGAGACCGCTCGACAAGGGTATACCCTAAACCCTATGAAGAACCGTTATTCCAAGCATTCTTTGTTTCTTTTATATACACATGCATATGTACGTTCATTACAAGCAAAACATACACACACACGCACAGGCGAAAGACACACACACGCCAGTCGGAGCGTCAGTTGTTCTTTGGCTGCTTTGCATGGCAATGCTATGGGAAATTAAATGTTTAATAACTTTTTTTCTAGAATAACGATTTTGATCAAACTTGTTAAGCATGATCATGTCATCTATATGTATGTATGTGCCAAAGCACAAGTCTCTACTATTTGATATACGGGAGTTACAAATTTGAGGCGAAGGGGGCGTGGCATCCAAAATTTAACAAAAACCGAAATTGTGCAATGATCACATAACACTAAATGCAAAATTTTAAGACTCTAGCTATAAAGATGAATTATATATAATTAAATAACGGAGCATCGATATCGTTTTTAATCGATAACATTAAAATTAAGACAGCTATCGATTTTTTTGAACAAACTCGATCTTTTTCGTGCTATACAGGAACCTACATAAAAAATTTCAAGTCTCTAGCTCTTATAGGTTCTGAGAACGACGCGTTCATACATACGGACAGACGGACGGACGGACGGACGGACGGACGGACGGACGGACGGACGGACGGACAGACGGACAGGGCTAAATCGACTCGGCTTGTCTCCCTGATCAAGAATATATATACTTTATGGGGTCTGCCACGCCTCCTTCTCCCTGTTACATACATTTCAACAAAAACATTATACCCTGATTTTCCCATTTTCAATGGGTTCAGGGTATAAAAATCAAAGACAAGTTAGACCCTGGACCAAAATAAATCAAAATTCAAATAAATTTATAATAATGTTAAGGGCCAAGAGCAGCAGTATCGGAATAACAATTATAAAACCCGTATGTCCATATTAATAGTAATAAAGCACAACAAAGCGGCGGGTTCAAGACTAATGACAGAGAAACTTCCAGTGGGCAAACAAGAAATGCCAATTTTTCTCAAAATACTTACAATTCAGTAAAGTCTAGAGAAGAGGGTAAAAGGAATAGTAATAAAGAAGAAATACATAATATTAATGATTTCAATTAGCAGCCTCAATAACCAACCAGGATACATAACAAAGCATAGGCATGGCATAGAACTACCATACATCTTAATAGAGTCCGTGTTCGGGAAACAGTTAAGGTTTCTTATAGATACAGGATCTACTGTATCCTTTATCGATCATTTAGTTGTCTCACCAGAATACCATATAAAACTAAGCGATCCAAAGGTAACAAAAAACAATAGTTAACTCACATACAGTAGACTTAGCCAGTAAATTAAATATTTTCGATGAATTCCAACAACAGGGAACATTTTATTTTTTACTTTTTAAATTCCACTCATTTTTTGATGGCCTCATTGGCATTGATATATTAAAGCAATTACGAGCAAAGGTCGATGTAGACAAATTAATTCTACAAACACCCAATACGCAATTGATTATACAAACAAAACAAAATATAATAGGCGAAAGACAAGTTATTGAAGAGGCCACAAGACATATACTTCAAATACCTGTAACATTAAAGGAGGTCGCCTTCTATTGTCCAAAAATTCGATTGGGAAATGAACTCGTAATTTCAAATGAATTATATTCGGCAACAAATAATTTTAGTATGATGACGATTACTAACTACGCAGACTCGAAAAAAATAATATATTTTGATCAATATTTAGTAGTAACCCCATACAGAAAAGAGCAATTTATCGGGGTAAATTTGGCTTTTCAAAATGACTCAAGTATAGCCACAACTTCATTTAATTTTGATGAACAAATAAGAACCAGCAAATTAAATACCGACCAAATTAAAACTTTTAAGAAACTATGTTTAGAATTTAGGGAAATATTTTACGATAATAAGAACCAATTAACATTTACAAACTGTGTAAAGCATAAAATTCCCACAACAGACGATATTCTCCTTTACACAAGACCATATAGATATGGCTTTAACGAAAGAAAAGAAGTGAAAGCTCAGATAGAAAAGCTCCTTAACCAAAAAATCATTAGGCATAGTCATTCCCCCTGGAGTGCGCCTGTATTGTTAGTACCAAAAAAAATTAGATGTAACGGGACAAAGAAAGTGGAGATTAGTTGTAGATTATAGAAAACTTACTGAAAAAACTATAAAAGACAGATATCCTATGCCAATAATTAACGACGTTTTAGGAACGGCTAAATATTTTTCATTATTAGATTTAGCAAGTGGTTACCACCAAATTGAGATGCATAAAAACGACATTCCAAAAACAGCATTTTCGGCAGAAGGAGGGAGGACATTACGAATTGGTTAGAATGCCATTCGGCCTTACTAATGCCCCGGCAACCTTCCAAAGAGTAATGGATTCTTTATTTGGAGATATACTGGGTATATATTGTAAATATATTTAGACGATATTGTTATTTTTTCATCATCATTACAGGAGCATAGTCAACATTTAAGAAATGTGTTTCAAAGGATAAGAGCAGCAAATCTAAAACTACAATTAGATAAGTCTGAATTTTTAAGAAAGGAAATTGAGTATTTGGGACATTTAGGGACTACTGATGGCATAAAACCAAACCCATCAAAGATTGAAATAATCAAAAAATTTCCTTTACCTATATTATAGAATATTCATAAAAGATTTTGCCAGAATAACTAAGCCCCTTACGAAACAATTCAAAGGTAAAAGAAAAGTTACAATAGACGATGAATATCAATCAACGTTCGAAACTTGCAAGTCTCTATTATGTATACTTATATATCCTGACTTTACTAAGCCATTCATATTAACAACAGATGCAAGTGATTTCGCTTTAGGAGCTGTATTGTCTCAAAGAACTTTAGGATCAGATAAACCGGTGTCTTTTGCCAGCAGAACTTTATCCGATACTGAAACAAACTATTCCACTGTTGAAAAAGAGATGCTCGCCATAGTTTGGGCAATAAAATATTTGCAACCTTACCTATTTGGCCAAAAGTTCAAAATCATAACAGACCACAAGCCCCTAACTTGGCTAATGAGTTTCAAGGAGCCAAACTCAAAATTAGTTAGGTGGAAATTACGATTATTAGAATATGATTATGAGATCATATACAAACAAGTAAGAGTGCTGTAGTCGAGACTGCTCGACAAAGAGATCCCCTGAACCCTGCGAAGAACTGCGATTACTTTTATATGTACATATGTAGCAAGCAATACATACACACACACAGACGCACGCACAAAAACACTCACAGACGCACGCACAAGCTAGCTAACTGTGCATTATGACTCAACAGCTTCGCTGCTGCTGCTGCAAGATAATATGAGATATAAAATGTTTAATAAGTTTTTTTCTAGTCGAACGATTTTGATCAAATTTGTTGGGCGTGATCATTACATCCATATGTATGTATGTGCCAAAACACAAGTCTCTAAAAATACGTGATTTAGCAATTTGAGGCGAAGGGGCAATTTGAGGGCGTGGCATCCAAAATTTAATAAAAACCGAAATTGCAGAAGGCTCACATAACACTAAATACTAAATTTGAAGACTCTAACTATAAAGATGAATTAAATAGAATTTTATAACTAAATGAAGATATTGGTTTTTAATCGATAACATTAAAACGATGATAGTTATCGAATATTTGAAACAAACTCGATCGAATCGTGATATACACGAACTTCTTAAAAAATTTGGAATATATATATATATATATATATATATATTTGAAAAATTCTTATATCTTCTGAGATCGACGCGTTCAAACATACGGACAGACGGACAGACAGACAGACGGACAGGGCTAAATCGACTCGGCTTCTCTCCCTGATCAAGAATATATATACTTTATGGGGTCTGCCACGCCTCCTTCTGCCTGTTACATACATTTTCACAAAACCATTATACCCTTTTTTCCCATTTTCAATGGGTTCAGGGTATAAAACGGTCGCAAAATGTGATTGCAGATGCTCTAAGTAGAACAAAAATAGATGTGAATATAGGAGAAATTAGGTCAATGGATGCAACCTGTAAAGAAACTATGCATTCTGCAAGGGAAAATTGGGAGCAAGGTATATTAATTTCAGAAAAACCACTTAATGATTTTAATATACAGATTATTTTTAAGGAATCCGCTCAATCAAATATTAAAGTTGAAATAAGGCGTATTATTTTTGAACCCAGTTTTAACGAAGAAGTAATAACAAAACTGTTGAGATCTGTTTTAAAACCGAATAGAACTTGCACAATATTTACAACAGACACAATATTTAAAATAGTGCAGCTAGTATATTTAAAGTACTTTGCGCATAGTAAGCTTTACAAAGTTTTAAGGTGCACAGAATTTTTAAAAGAAATTACAGCACCCGGTGATTAGCAAAAGGAAATTAGGGAATATCATCTTAAAAATAATCATAGAGGAATAGACGAAACATGCGCTCATTTAAAACGATTACTCTTTTTCACCAATATGAAACAAAAGATTTCATAAACGATCAATAATTGTGACATATGTCAAACAATGAAATATGATAGGCAACCCCAAAGAGTTCCATTTCAAGAAACTGAAATACCAAACAACCATTAGATATAATTAGCATGGATATATATTCAATTTCCATAAATATATATTAACAATAATTGACAAATTATCAAGATTTGCTACCGGTTACACCATACCGTCTAGAGACTGTATCAATGTTGTTAAATCAATCAAACATTTTATTTGTACCTTCGGAATACCAAAGAAAATAATTTGTGACCTGGGACCAGTATTTGCGGGAAATACTCTTGTTGATTTTTGTAAACAATATAATATTACCAGGCATGTGACTTCATATCAACAATCATCAAGACACTCCATGGCAGAGCGGTTTCATTCATCCCTAACATAAATTTATAGAATCATATTCGATTTGAAAAAAAGAAACAGCTTACCTTGCACACATGAAGAGATATTGTGGGAAGCATTGACTACGTATAATAATGCTATTCACTCAGGCACAGGTTATACGCCATTTGAATTATTTTCAGGAAGAACAATTAACGGACAGAACACAAAAACGTACGGCTATTTTAAACAAAGACAGAAATAATCGAGCACAACTTGACAAGGACGAAATTATCTTTCGAAAGGAAAATAGAAGAAATAAGTTAACACCTCGTTTTACACTACACAAAGTACTAGAAGATAAGGGATCTACTTTCATATCAACAAAGAAACAGAAAATTCATAAGTCAAAAATAAAACGAATAACCAGAAAACCAAATAACTCTTAGCCACATACATATATACAAATAAAAAACGAAACAAGTATTAAAATTCATTAAAAAAAAATAAAAAAATTAATAAAAAAATAAATAAAAACAAGTAAGAAAACTCTAGTCGAGACCGCTCGACTAGGGTATACCCTGAACCCTGCGAAGAAACGCTATTCCGTGCATTCTCCGCGTCTTTTATAAATTATATGTATTTGTATGTTCATTACAAGCAACACATACACACACACATACATAGGCGAACGCACACACAAACGCCAGTCGGTGCGTCAGCTGATCTTTGGCTGCTGTTTGCATGCCAATGACATGGGAAGTTAAATGTTTAATAACTTTTTTTCTAGACGAACGATTTTGATCAAATTTGTTGGGCGTCATCATGTCATCCATATGTATGTATGTGCCAAAGCACATCCGTCTCTAGTATTTGATATACGAGAGTTACAAATTTGAGGCGAAGGGGGCGTGGCACCCAAAATTTAACAAAAACCGAAATTGCGTAAAGGCAAAATAACACTAAATGCACAATATGAAGACTATAGCTAAAGATGAATTAAATAGAATTTTATAACTAAATGAAGATATCGGTTTTTAATCGATAACAATAAAACGATGATAGTTATCGAATTTCTGAAACAAACTCGATATGCGCGCCCTATACAGGGACCTACAAAAAAATTTGAAGTCTCTAGCTATTGTAAGTTCTGAGATCGACGCGTTCATACATACGGACAGACGGACAGACAGACGGACAGACAGACGGACAGACAGACAGACAGACGGACAGGGCTAAATCGACTCGGCTTGACTCCCTGATCAAGAATGTATATACTTTATGGGGTCTGCCACGCCTCCTTCTGCCTGTTACATACGCCTTTCAACAAAAACATTATACCCTGATTTCCCATTTTCAATGGGTTCAGGGTATAAAAAAAAACATGTAAGAGGTATAAGAAACCAATATATCCTAGATGAATTGTTACACTTCTGTTATGTTACGAATTACGAACACTTTTTATGTATATCTGAAACTATCTAATTAACTAATTAAGTTACAAAATAAGAATAATAACAATTATTGTAATATTATTGAATAATAACAATTATTGTAATAATTATGTAAAGAAAAGTAGCCTCTACATGTGAGTAAAGAAGCTGGAAGAGAACGTAAACGGTGGATACTTCAAACATTTTAGGTCTCATTCAGACCATATCTTCATTCTGGCCTTCACTTAATTCTTGGAGGGGAGGAGTTACCCACTACTTACAACACCTTACACCTTACATACACACCCTGACGAGCCCATCGCTGAGCAACGGCAACTCGCACACATACATACTCACATACAGATGATTGTCGTTGAATAAAGATTCACTCTGTGGTATTCGTCATAAGAACAAGACGCGTTTTAGTTTCATTTATGTTGTATATTGTTTTTGAAATCGATTTGGATGATATCAAATACGATAACTCGTGCGGAAGACGGCAATCCGGCTCGCCCAGCGCTACTACTGGCCCGGAATGTTTCGGGACGCCGCCAAGTACGTGAGGTGCTGCGAGCCGTGCCAGAAGTTCAAGAGCGTACAGCGACGACCGGCCAGATGTTGACAAGGCAAGTGGCTGAGCCGATGGCGGTACTGTGCGCAGATTTCGTGGGTCCTCTGCCTCGGTCGAAGCATGGGAATACAATGCTATTAGTGCTCCACGATGCGTTCGCCTAATGGGTGGAACTCGTGCCCCTGAGGAGGGCGACGGCCGCGACTCTGCAGACAGCATTCCGCGAACGAATCCTTGGTCGGTTCGGGGTGCCGAAAACCTTCGTGTGTGACAACGGGATGCAGTTCGCGAGCAGGGGTTTCCGGACATTTATGGAATCCCTGGGAGTCACCCTGCAGTATACGGCCCCTTATTGCCCCCAAAAGAATCCAACGGAGAGGGCGAACCGCACGGTGAAGACCATGATAGCGCTATTCATCGAGGGCCATCAAAGCTCGTGGGACGAGTTGCTGCCTGAGATAGCGCAGGCAGTAAATTCCAGTGTGGCGGACTCGACTGGCTTCAGCCCGTCGTTCCTGATGTGAGGTGACCCCGGGATCAGCAACCAAGGAGCTCAGCGCCCGGGAAAGGCAGGATCGACTGCGAGAGATCTTCTTGATCGCACGCAGTTAACTTACAAAAGGCGTCGAAGGACTAAGGGCGTTATTATAATCTTCGCAGGCGCGAGTGGAGGAGTCTTGCTGCGTCAGCACCAGCTGTCTAACTGACGATGATCATATGCTTATTTAACGTACAACATGCTATACCATTGAAAATGGGAAATCAGGGTATAATGTTTTTGTTGAAATGTATGTAACAGGGAGAAGGAGGCGTGGCAGACCCCATAAAGTATATATATTCTTGATCAGGGAGACAAGCCGAGTTGATATAGCCATGTCCGTCTGTCCGTCCGTCCGTCCGTCCGTCCGTCCGTCCGTCTGTCCGTATGTATGAACGCGTCGTTCTCAGAATCTACAAGAGCTAGAGACTTGAAATTTTTTATGTAGGTTCCTGTATATCACGAAAAGATCGAGTTTGTTTCAGAAATTCGATAACTGTTATCGTTTTTTTGTTATCGATTAAAAACGAAAATCTAATTTAAGATATAAAATTCTATCTAATTCATCTTTCTAGCTAGAGTCTTCAAATTTTGTATTTAATGTTATGTAAGCCTTACGCAGTTTCGGGTTTTGTTAAATTTTGGATGCCACGCCCCCTTCGCCTCAAATTTGTAACTCCCGTATATCAAATAATAGAGACTTGTGCTTTGGCACATACACACTATGGATGACATGATCACGCCCAACAAGTTTGATCAAAATCGTTACTCTAGAAAAAAAGTAATTAAACATTTAATTTCCCATAGCATTGCCATGCAAAGCAGCCAAAGAACAGCTGACTCAGCGACTGGCGTTTGTGTGTGTGCCCCTGTGCGTGTGTGTGTGGGTATGTGTTGCTTGTAATGAACATATATATACATATATTAAAGAAACGGAGATTGCTTGGAATTGCGGTTCTTCGCAGGGTTCAGGGTATACCCTAGTCGAGCGGTCTCGACTAGAGTTTTCTTACTTGTTATACCCTGAACCCATTGAAAATGGGAAAAAAAGGGTATAATGTTTTTTTTAATTCATCTTTATAGTTAGAGTCTTCAAATTTAGCATTTAGTGTTATTTGGGCCTTCTGCAATTTCGGTTTTTGTTAAATTTTGGATGCCACGCCCTCAAATTGCCCCTTCGCCTCAAATTGCTAAATCACGTATTTCAATTACTAGAGACTTGTGCTTTGGCACATACACACATATGAATGTCATGATCACGCCCAACAAATTTGATCAAAATCGTTACTCTAGAAAAAAAGTTATTAAACATTTAATTTCCCATGTCATGGCATGCAAACAGCAGCCAAAGAACAGCTGATGCAACGACTGGCGCTTGTGTGTGTGTGCGCCTGTGTATGTGTGTGTGTATGTTCTGTTTGTAATGAACATATATATACTTATGTATATTAAAGAAACGGAGATTGCTTGGAATTGCGGTTCTTCGCAGGGTTCAGGGTATACCCTAGTCGAGCGGTCTCGACTAGAGTTTTCTTACTTGTTTTATATATATATATTTATTTATTATACCCTGAACCCATTGAAAATGGGAAAATCAGGGTATAATGTTTTTGTTGAAATGTATGTAACAGGGAGAAGGAGGCGTTGCAGACCCCATAAAGATATATATTCTTGATCAGGGAGACAAGCCGAGTCGATTTAGCCCTGTCCGTCTGTCCGTCCGTCTGTCCGTCTGTCCGTCCGTCCGTCTGTCCGTATGTATGAACGCGTCGTTCTCAGAAGCTATAAGAGCTAGAGACTTGAAATTTTGTATGTAGGTTCCTGTATAGCACGAAAAGATCGAGTTTGTTACAAAAAATCGATAACTGTCTTAATTTTAATGTTATCGATTAAAAACGAAATCGATGCTTAGTTATATAATTCTATATAATTCATTTTTATAGCTAGAGTCTCCAAATTTTGCATTTAGTGTTATGTGAGCTTTATAAAATTTCGGTTTCTGTTAAATTTTTGATGCCACGCCCCCTTCGCCTCAAATTTGTAAGTCCCGTATTTCAAATACTAGAGACTTGTGCTTTGGCACATACATACATATGGATGACATGTTCACGCCCAACAAGTTTGATCGAAATCGTTGCTCTAGAAAAAAAGTTATTATTAATTACAAGGATGATTGTTATAAATTTTAAATCTACTGAAACAGTTTCTACATTGTTAATAACATTTGCGGTTGAATCCGCTACTTTGGACTCGTGGTCGAACATGATTACTGTTTCTTTGTTTAAATAATCCTCTTTTGGGATAGAATTTGAGAATACAAATTTAGAAATAGGTATATATGTATATATATTTTTTCATTAGTTCTTTCTTTTTTATTTTCTTAGCATTAATGCTTGACTGATTTTACATTTCGTGAGCGCCAAAACTATAAGATCGCTAATCGCTGTCAATAATATTGATAATATGCTAAAAACATTAGTAAGTGCATTAAAGCAAATTCCTAATGAAAATCGGTCAATCAAATAAATACGTGTAACAATTTAATATTACTTTGAAAAATATTTTACAATATGATCCAAAGTCTTGAACGTAACGTATACTGAAAAATATCCTTAAAAAACATTCAATGTTCATCTTGAAAACAGTGATTATTCATCAAATTTTTAGCAATGTAATTGATTTAGTTGATTTTTTTTCTCTTGTGAATTTCATTTTTGTATACGTAGATATATTAACGTTTTTTTTTAACTGAAAAGCAAATTTGAAGGTATATGCGTTTATATATTTTTTTCTCTTATAATTAATTTTTTTGGTAATAACATTTAAAAGTCCTACCTATTTTTTGCGTGTGGTTTTCAGGCCACACTCTAATTGGACAGCTTTAATGCCGCACAATTTTACATTATTTGTTATAAAAATAAAAACAAGTAAGAAAACTCTAGTCGAGACCGCTCGACAAGGGTATACCCTAAACCCTATGAAGAACCGTTATTCCAAGCATTCTTTGTTTCTTTTATATACACATGCATATGTACGTTCATTACAAGCAAAACATACACACACACGCACAGGCGCACGCACACACAAACGCCAGTCGGTGCGTCAGCTGTTCTTTGGCTGCTTTGCATGGCAATGCTATGGGAAATTAAATGTTTCATAACTTTTTTTCTAGAGTAACGATTTTGATCAAACTTGTTGGGCGTGATCATGTCATCCATATGTATGTATGTGCCAAAGCACAAGTCTGTAGTATTTGAAATACGGGACTTACAAATTTGAGGCGAAGGGGGCGTGGCATCCAAAATTTAGCAAAAACCAAAATTATGTAATGCTCACATAACACTAAATGCAAAATTTAAAGACTCTAGCTATAAAGATGAATTATATATAATTATATAACGGAGCATCGATTTCGTTTTTAATCGATAACATTAAAATTAAGACAGTTATCGATTTTTTTAACAAACTCGATCTTTTCGTGCTATACAGGAACCTACATAACAAATTTCAAGTCTCTAGCTCTTATAGGTTCTGAGAACGACGCGTTCATACATACGGACAGACGGACGGACAGACGGACAGGGCCAAATCGACTCGGCTTGTCTCCCTGATCAAGAATATATATACTTTATGGGGTCTGCCACGCCTCCTTCTCCCTGTTACATACATTTCAACAAAAACATTATACCCTGATTTTCCCATTTTCAATGGGTTCAGGGTATAAAAAATATGCATCGCAGTGCATTCGAAAAAAAAATGTGCTAGCAGCGCATAGTTTCTTAATTTATTATTTTGGTGGGCACTCTTTGTAGCGCTATAGGTCCTACTGCCTTCACGGTCTAGCTTGTCTCGCTAGACGTTGCCGGTGCTGGTCTTCGCACAGGCTTCTATTTTTGAGTCCCGTAGCAGTGGCTACAGGTATACTCGCAGTAAGGTGAGTATAGTGGTCCCTCGCAGTTGTTTGGGCAGACTATTTTCATCGTTTGTACTTCTTTCATAGGTTGTGGCGTTGTTTTTAATTTTGGCTTTGCCTCGTTTTGTATTGTAAAGTATGGGATTTTGGTTGTGGTCTTATTTTTTCTTTCACTCAATTGATTTCTTATAAACTCTACCTCGGCGTGTAATTTAACCGAGGTGTCACAATTAATTGTATTTGGGTTGTTTAACAGCCTCAATATTTCAGCCTTTCTGGCTTTCAATTTGTTTGTCACACCAGAATTCCTTCCCATCACTCTACTTACTCAGAACGTTCACTGGTCGCACAGGCTGTTGAGGAGTGTACTCTTTTTGTAACAATTAAAGTTCTGCTTAGATTCCGATCGAGTTATTGTCCATGTTGGTTTACTCTATGTTGTGTTAGAATACGCCACAGCCGTATAGTGTTTGGAGGTTTTTAGGTTGTCTGCATCAGTCAGTGCGTTGTATATTGCCAACTGAAGAGCTTCATTTTAATGTTGCAATTATTTCAAAATATGTATTTGTTTTCACGAATGAGATATTCAACCGACAAGACCAATGAAAACTTGAGCGTCTGCTCACTTTAGCTTTTTGTTATTGAATGAATCTTTATTTCGGTTTTAGATAGTGCTTAGCCTAAGTACATTATGTATATATAAAAGGGTTCTGCCACTGAGAGCAGCGACAGAATGGGAGAGCGTAGCATATATACATATGTATGTATATGCAGACGGCATATACATAAGGCATAAATGCTTATGCTGCAGGTCTTACGCTGCAGGCCCATCCACATATAACCGTGTCATATGACAGCTTATGCGCGGCTGCGTTACTTAAACACAGTGACAAAGTGCCACTGTCTATATGAGTGTACTACTCTAACTGACGATGGTCATATACTTATGTAACGTACAACATGCTACAAATGACTCCTGTCTAATTGTTTGTATGGCTTTACAAGCCATACATCTATCGGGCAGAAAAGGTTCCGCTCAATTTAACATAGAATGTATTAAAATATACAATTTAATGTCTTAAAATATACAATTCATCCTACATTGGAGGTATCTTTGTCCCTAATTACTCCTCCAATTTGTGAACCTACTCCATCAAAACGTCGCTGTTTGCTTTGCTTAACCAACTTATTAGTGCAATAGATTGGTCTACGTTATATGATTCCGTTGATGTTAATTGTGCAACAACTATTGTCTATAACATTTTAATCTCTTATTGATGAGTGTGTTCCTATGTGTCTCCCTGTGCCTTTTTCTAATAAACCTCCATGGTTTACTCAGACGTTTTCTAATTTAAACAAGTAAGAAAACTCTAGTCGAGACCGCTCGACTAAGAGATCCCCTGAACCCTGCGAAGAACCGCTATTCCAAGCATTATTTATTTCTTTTATGTACACATGCATATGTACGTCCATTGCAAGCAAAGCATACACACACATACACAGCCGAACGCACACACACACCAGTCGGTGCGTCAGCTGTTCTTTGGCTGCTTTGCATGGCAATGCTATGGGAAATTAAATGTTTAATAACTTTTTTTCTAGAGTAACGATTTTGATCAAACTTATTAAGCGTGATCATGTCATCCATATGTATATATGTGCCAAAGCACAAGTCTGTAGTATTTGAAATACGGGACCTACAAATTTGAGGCGAAGGGGGCGTGGCATCCAAAATTTAACAAAAACCGAAATTGTGCAATGATCACATAACACTAAATGCAAAATTGAAGACTCTAGCTATAAAGATGAATTATATATAATTAAATAACAGAGCATCGATTTCGTTTTTAATCGATAACATTAAAATTAAGACAGTTATCGATTTTTTTTTAACAAACTCGATCTTTTCGTGCTATACAGGAACCTACATAAAAAATTTCAAGTCTCTAGCTCTTATAGGTTCTGAGAACGACGCGTTCATACATACGGACAGACGGACGGACGGACGGACGGACGGACGGACGGACAGACGGACAGGGCTAAATCGACTCGGCTTGTCTCCCTAATCAAGAATATGTATACTTTATGGGGTCTGTCACGCCTCCTTCTCCCTGTTACATACATTTCAACAAAAACATTATACCCTGATTTTCCCATTTTCAATGGGTTCAGGGTATAAAAACATTAAGTCTAAATGTTTTAAAAGTTTTAAAAAGTTCAGCTCCATTATTAACTGGTCTAAATATTCCATAGCCAAGTGACCCTAAAAATTTTATTGCTTTGTGAACTTAAAACGTAAGTCCTCTAGCTTACCTTCTACATTTTTTGAATCTATCAATTCTTGCAATGATCATGATTCCTCTGATCTTTCTGCTAATTTCTTCCAATACACTTACTCATCTGTTCACCCCTATAAAACTTCTCACCCTTATTATATCTCTTCTTCAAATATTATTAAGGCTTCCAATATTTCCCTTGATTCTCTGATTTCAACCATTCGGTCAATGAAATCATCCTACTCGCCTGGAGCTGATAATATTGCTAATTGTGTTATAAAGGAATGCTGTGAATCCCTTCAGTTACCTTTACTTTTTAACTTATCTCTGGAAACTTTTGTGCTCCCGTCTATTTTGAGAGAGTCTTTCATTATCCATCTATTTAAAAAAGGTGGGAGGTTTGACATTTCTAATTACAGGGGTATTGCCAAACTGTCGGCTATTTCGAAGTCATTTGAAAAGATAATAACCTCAACCTTACAACATTTTTGTAAATCAATTATTTAGCCATTCCAACATGGCTTTGTTCTTAATCGATCAACCTCGACATTCTGCTAGAATTTACTTCCCTAGTAATCGAAAGGTTGTAAAATAAAATGCAAACTGATGTTATATACACAGATTTCAGAAAAGCATTTGATTCAGTTCACCATGAAGTATTAATTCATACACTTGGTCTCATAGGGTTTTCTCCTAAGCTCCTATCATGGTTATCATCCTATTTAAAGGGTAGAACTCAAAGAGTTGTGTTGAGAA
The DNA here is from genome assembly GCA_035047545.1 of Drosophila paranaensis. Taxonomy (NCBI): domain Eukaryota; kingdom Metazoa; phylum Arthropoda; class Insecta; order Diptera; family Drosophilidae; genus Drosophila; species Drosophila paranaensis. The sequence continues at coordinate 57,291 of JAWNPL010000039.1, forward strand.
CATCTTTTTCTGAACAAATCTTCGTTCTTTCAGGTATACCTCTGGGTAGTCATCTCGGACCATTACTTTTTACTCTATTTATTAAACTCGACTAATCTGCTAGAATTTACTTCCGAACTAAACGAAAGTTTTTTAAATAACATGCAAACTGATATTACATATACAAATTTTAGAAAAGCATTTGATTCAGTTCAGCATGAAGTAGTACTTCAAAAGCTTGATCTCATAGTGGTTAGTCCTACACTCTCTATCCAAAAGTGTTCTTGGCTTCATTAACCTTGGGCAAAAGAGTTCAATGATCCTTTTAGAATACTGTTCAATTATCTGGTCTCCACAGCATAAAGTGTACCAGGATCGTATTGAATCGGTCCAAAAACAGTTCCTTCTCTTTGCTCTCAGAAATCTAAACTGGGACTCTAATCTCCGTCTACCGTCTTATCATAGTCGTCTCCTTCTTATTGATCTTCCTTCATTAATAAATCGTAGAACAATCCTTGGGATTGCTTTTCTACATAATTTGATTGTAGGTAATATTGATTCGTCCTTCTTGTTAATGAAACTTAATTTCTCGGTTCCTTCAAAAACCACTAGATACCTTCGTCCGTTGCATTTACCATTGCTCACATCGGATTACTCGTTGCAAAGTGTATTTCATGTGTTGTGCGAATTATAATAAATTATGTCACGTTTTTGCCTCTGAGCTCCTTGCTTTCAGCTTTTCTTAATGATATCCATCAAAGTACCCAATCATGATGGTGGATAAATTTATTTATTTATTTTTATTTACAGTTAAGCTTCTCTTTATTATACCCTGAACCCATTGAAAATGGGAAAATCAGGGTATACTGTTTTTGTTGGAGGGCGTATGTATGTAACAGGCAGAAGGAGGCGTGGCAGACCCCATAAAGTATATATATTCTTGATCAGGATGACAAGCCGAGTTGATGCAGCCATGTCCGTCTGTCCGTCTGTCTGTCCGTATGTATGAACGCGTCGTTCTCAGAACCTATAAGAGCTAGAGACTTGAAATTTTTTATGTAGGTCCGTGAATAGCACGAAAAGATCGAGTTTGTTAAAAAAGTCGATAACTATTTTAATTTTATTGTTATCGATTAAAAACATTATCGAATTCTAATTATAAAATTATATCTCCCACGTCTTTATAGCTAGAGACCCCAATTTTTTTTGTAAGTTTTATATTTATTTTCTCTAATTTTGATTTTTGTTAAATTTTGGATACCGGCTCCAAATTTCCCCAAATATTTAAATTGAGGTTAGTTGCACTCAAAGCCAGTAAATGAATGGGTTTACATTTTTAAAAATTGGAAAAAATGTAAAAAAATATGTTGAACATAAGCTGAAAATTTCATTCAAATCCATTAATTCGCGCAGAAGTTATTAAACAAAACGTTTGGCCAATCGGCCAAACACGTGACCAGCAAAACAAAGCAAACTGATTTCCTATACATGTGCACACATACACACATACACATTGAGCTGCGTGCATCTAGCAACTTCTAAAACCCGCAAGTTTTAGTGTACATATTTCCAATAGATGGCGCTATGATTTGCGAATTATCAGCTGTTCCATTGAATCGAAACATGGATGGCGTTATTCTATCGAACCACAGATGGCGCTATTGGCAAAACAATTGAAAATGAATTGAATTTCATTTTCTGTGCGTTTATACGAAATGCAAATTATGCAGAATTTTAAAAAACGCTCGACTAGAGTTTTCTTACTTGTTTGTTGTTTAAGTATTGGATGAGGACAGGTATATGTTAATATCAATAACAAGTAACCAACTTTTGAAATATTGTCATGAAGACGTTAGAAAAAGCAGTGCTCGCAAAGAGTCTAGTTCAGACTGAGAGTGTTGCGTCCAAGTAAGAAGACAGGTTAAAATTAATTATGTAGGTTGGTGAATAGCACGAAAAAATCGTGTTTGAGTGAAAAAAAAAAAACTATAACCACTTCCGTTTTAATGTTATCGGTTAAAAACATTATCGAAATGCAGTTAATTTATTATTATAGATAAAGTCATCAAATTTTGCTTTTAGTGTTATGTGCCTTACACAGTTTCGGGTTTAGTTAAATTTTGGATGCCTCCCTTCGCCTCAGATTGGTAAAACATTTATTTCAAATACTATGACGCCCAGCAAGTTTAAGCATTTAATTTCTCATAACATAGGCCTTGCAGTCTGAGCGCAGTTGTTGGCTCAACTGGGCAGTTAGCAGTGTGTGTACTTGTGTCTGTGTCTGAGTGTGTATGTGTTGCTGGCTACATACATATAAAAGTAACGGAGAATATCATCTGTTTTTAGGAATAGTGGTTCTTCGCAGGGTTCAAGGTATCCCGTAGTCGAGCGGTTTAGACTTCCTTTAAGCTGTAGACTTCAATTTTACTATGGACAAATTTCAAACATGCTGTTCAAACCACAAGGTGATCAGGGGGAGCAACGACGGAGTTTTTCGGTGGTGCTTAAGGGGTCACACTGGAATGTTTGACTGGAACTTTTGTGCAAATCGCCATAATATTTTGTCGCTTTCTCGCTTTATCACAGTACATCAGGGCGAGTGAATGGCAGAGCCTTTTCGGTGTGGCAGAAGACAGTCACACTGGAATGTGTGACGGGCTCTTCTATGCAAATCGCCATTACATTCGTTTCGCTTTCTCGCATTTTACATACATAAATACCTTGCTTGTAACGCAACTATAGGTTGCGCCTTATATGCTTCAATAAAGTTTAAATTGTGTTTCACTGAAACCGCGCGTTATCTTTGTTACCGCGCTTCACCCCCAGAATATATTGTAATCACCGTACTGAGTTTAAATAATAACGCTCGAGCTTCTGCTCGCTTTGGCTTTTGGTTTTCGAATAATTCTTTATTTTAGGTTTTGAATAAGCTTAGCCTAAATACATAATGTATACATAAAAGAGTTCTGCCGCTGAGAGCAGCGACAGAATGGGAGAGCGTAGCATACATACATATGTATGTATATGCAGACGGCATATACATAAACGCATAAATGCTTATGCTGCAGATCTCACGCTGCAAGCCCGTCCACATACAGCCGGATCATATGACGGCTTATGTGCGGATGCGTTACGTAAACACAGCGACAAAGTGCCACTGTGTATATGAGTGTAATACTCTAACTGACGATGGTCATATGCTTATTTAACGTACAACATGCTACACCTCCCCTTTTAAAAAAATAACGTAATATAATGTAGTTATTTAATATAAAAATAGTTACTAATATTATTTTATTTTTATATAATTATTTATTATGTTGTATTTAATTAAAAAAAAAAAAATTTTTTTTAAATGTTAAGACAAATAAAATTTTTTTTTCCTTTTTTTTTTTAGCTTTTTAAAAAAAAACTTTTTTTTATATATATATATATACTTATTTCCTTTTTCTTTTTTTTTTTACTCATTTATCTTTTTTAACCTATCTTTATGAACTTTTTGCTCTTTATTTTTCTTATTCTTTATTATTATATTATTATTTTTTTCTATGCTAATTAGTTCAAAGGGTCCTATATAAGATGATTCTAATTTATGACCTGTTTCATTCTTTAAGTAAACTTGGTCTCCTATTTCTATTTTAAAATCTAATACTTTCTTATCATTTATTTCTTTTTGCTTAGTTTTATTTTTTTCTAATAATATTCGAGCTCTCTTATACGCGTTTTCTAATCTAAATTTAACTTCCTTATAGTAATCTTCTATATTATATACAGGTTCTATAGTGTTTATGCTATTAAATTGTATTGGTAGGATGTTTTGTCTACCAAATACTAGTTCATATGGACAATAATTATGAGTTACTGATGGTGTTGTGTTGAAACAATACACGAAATACTATAACCATATGTCCCAATCAGTTTTATCTACTGAAATATATGAACGAATATACTCATTGAATGTCCTATGACTTCTTTCAATGGTACCTAATGTCTGGTGGTGGTGTGCTGTAGATGTTATGTTATCTATTTTTAAATATTTGCACAAGTCAGTAATGATTGAATTTTTATATTCTGTTCCCATGTCCGTAATGAACGTCTTCATTGGACCGTACTTCAGAATAAAAGATTCGAATATGGCTTTTGCGACAGTTGTTGCGCTCTTATTTGGAATAGGAATTGCTACTAAATACTTAGTAAAATCACATATTAAAGTGATTGCATATTCATTCCCATTTTCCGAACGTGGTAGTGGACCAATTGTGTCTACTATCACTCTGTCAAAAGCATATTGTGGAGTCTCGGTTATTATCATAGGTGCTCTTGTATGTTTCGTCGTTTTCGACGTCAGGCATTTTGGACATTTATTAATGTATTCTTTTACATGTTTAGTCATGTTTTTCCAATAATATTGTCTCTTTATTTTCGCAATTGTTTTATTAATTCCTGTATGACCTCCTTGAATTGGATCGTCATGGAATGTAGACAGTATAGCTTCTTTTTCTTCATCAACTTGCATGAGGGTCACCGGCTTGAGTAGCGCTACTCTTAATGATTTTAAATTATTATTGCCCATATTTTTGAAAGTATCTATTGAAATTGATTCAAAGATCTTTTCGCTCGGTGCCACTTTTAGTTGGCTGATTTTAAATACACCGGCTTGCCATTCAAGCCTTTGGAAAAACTGACCTAAATCGAGAATTCCATTGGAGTATAAATCGCTAACATTAATTCTTGCAATAATTTTTCTTCCATGTTTCAATAAACATGTGGAATCTGTTATTCGCAAGGTCACTAGTTTACGTACCTCGTCATTTGTGATGACTTCGTATACGTTGGGCTTAGAAGCTTTTTCAAGACTTTGCCTTGGCAATAGTTCTTGTTTATTTTCTGCGCAGAAATTCTTTTGTCTACTTTGGTGCCTGGTAGTGACTTTCAGGACTTTTCTATTCAAATCAATGAGATCGGATATTGTTATCCTTGATAGAGCATCTGCCACAAAATTGTCTTTACCTCTCAGATACTCAACTGTAAAATCATACTCTTCCAGTTCGAGTCGCATGCGTGTTAATTTAGAACTTTGATTTACCATAGAAAATAAATATGTTAAGGGTCTGTGATCTGTTTTAACTGTAAAGTGTTTGCCATATATATATGGTCGAAAATGTGTTATTGCCCAATGTATTGCTGCTAGTTCTTGTTCTGTAGTACTCTTATTGCTTTTACCTTTAGTGAATGCTCTTGATGTATATGCAACTGGGAGTTGGAGTCCATTATAGTTTTGAGTTAAAACTGCTCCACATGCTTGTTTGCTTGCATCTGTGATTATACAACATTCTTTGTTAAAATCTGGGTACTGTAATAGATTTGGTTGAACAAGTGCCTTTTTAAGGTATTGGAATGCTTTTTCACATTCAGCGGTCCATTCAAATGGGACATTCTTTTTACATAATCTAGTTATGTGCCGTGAATATTCGGCGAAGTTTTTTATAAATCGTCTATAGTAATTGCAAAATGCAACGAATCTTCTAGCGCTATCTGCGTCCGTAGGGACTGGATAATTATTGATAACATCAAATTTTGTATCATCAGGGAGTATTCCCTTATCTGTGCATCTGTGACCTAAATACGTCACCTCGTGCATGAAGAATGAACATTTTTCTGGATGTAATTTGAGATTGTGTTTTCTACAAAGTTTGAAAACATCTGTTAGATTTTTAATCATATGTTGTTCAGAACAACCAATAACGATTAGATCATCCATATAAAGGAAAGCTTGTGTAGGCTCTAGGCCTGAAAATGCTATTGTGATCATTCTCTGAAATGAATTAGGCGCTATTTTTAAGCCAAATGGTAATCGCGTGAAGCGATAGGTACCATTGCTTGTTGAAAAAGACGTTATATTTCTTGAGTTTTCCTCAAGCTCGATTTGATGGAAACCTGACATTAAGTCAAGGCATGAAAAATATTTAGCTCGACCCAATTGATCAAGAATATCATAAATTCTGGGGAGTGGAAATTTTTTGTTCAATTAACTTTCCAACTTGATGCTGGATTTCTTCTATTTGGCTATGCGGACATCGATAATTTTTTACATATACTGGCTCGTCGTCTTTAAGTCTTAACTGTTGTTTATAGAAATTGTTTGTTGTGATTGGTTCGGATTCAAGTCCGAACACATCACTATACTGGGTGCATATTTCCTCGAGTGGTTTTTTGAATAGTGTTGGAAAATTTTTCCTTAACTTGCTAATCACGGTTTCTGTTCTATTATTATTGAGATTTTGAACTACTTCGTAGTTCGAAAGTGCTTCGAATTTTAAGTTATTTATGCCTACAGTTTGGCATGTATCTGTAGTATTTAGGAATCGGACAAAAGCATTATGGGCTGTTACAATCGTATTTGCAACATAGACACCCTGTTTAGTTTCCTGATTTGGAATTAAAATGTTTTCTTCTGTTGAAGATAACTCAATTTTACGTATCACTTGGGATCTTGCTGGTAGAAGTGTGGAATTAGTACCAGAACTAAAAATAAGAAAACTAAGAAAACTAAGAAAAATATTTTTGAAAATCTAAATTTAAATTTTGGATGATAATTATGTTGTAATAAAGTTATTACAAAATTTATCAATTGTTTAATGTTTAACATGACATGGAGAGATGTAGCTGGTTAATCCCTAGTTTGTCAACGCAGTGACTCCTGTCTAATTGTTTGTATGGCTTCACAGGCCATACATCTATCGGGCAGAAAAGGTTCCGCTCGATTTAACATAAAATGTCTTAAAATATACAATTTCATTTCTTAAAATAAACAATTTCTTAAATAATATTCTAGTTTATTTACGTTGGGCGCTCTTTGTAGCGCTGTCGGTCACATGGGCACAGCTTGTCGCGCTGGCGGGGCCGGTGCTGGTCGCACAGGCTGTTGGGGAGCCGGCGCTGGTCCGTCTGCAGCACGTGTATCTACAGTGCGCAGTCTCTAATGGTCCAGGGCAGTCCGCCGGGCACTCCTTGCTCTTCTTTGGGATAATCTTGGAAGGAGGTGGTTTAGTTGTTGAATTAATCGTCTTGATTTCTGAGTGAGCGGGAGTTATTGGCTTTTTATTTTTATATGTTACAAGAAAGTCAAGCTCTTCTTGTAACTTTTGGGCGGTTGCCCAGTGGGGTGTTGGCTGATTGACATACAACAGCCACTTTATGTGCGCTATTCTTTTTTTTATTTTCTTTTGCACACCCCCTCTATTTGCCATAACTCTCCATCTACTCACTCAGTTGTTGTTTGTTCCATATTGATTTGTTGTTGATTTGTGGCTGCATCATCATAATGTTGTTGTTGGTATGGTTGTTGTTGTTGCTGTTGTTGTTGACTTTGCCATCAGTTGGAGGATCATTTAGCTTTTATATATCGCAGTTTTTTAATAACGCGCACGTAATATTTTGTTTTATTTCAAGATTTTATTCCCTGCTTTTGTGACACTTGTCACGGTCGCCATGTAATCACCGTACTGAGTTTAATTAATAACGCTCGAGCTTCTGCTCGCTTTGGCTTTTGGTTTTCGAATAATTCTTTATTTTAGGTTTTGAATAAGCTTAGCCTAAATACATAATGTATACATAAAAGAGTTCTGCCGCTGAGAGCAGCGACATAATGGGAGAGCGTAGCATATAAACGCATAAATGCTTATGCTGCAGATCTCACGCTGCAAGCCCGTCCACATACAGCCGGATCATATGACGGCTTATGTGCGGATGCGTTACGTAAACACAGCGACAAAGTGCCACTGTGTATATGAGTGTAATACTCTAACTGACGATGGTCATATGCTTATTTAACGTACAACATGCTACAATATGAACACATTGGCTGGAGATCCTTCCGCTCCTCCAGCATGCATCGGTGGAAAGAACCTGATACGTACAGATCATCTTACTCTCCTATAAAAATCACACACACACACGCGAAAAGGTGCGAGGATTCGCACTCTTCTATAGCGAGCTGCGCATCTTTAACTCTTGTGTACATAATTTCATACCTGACCTGCCTCAAGGTTTTACGGTGTAAGATATTTATGTTCGTCCAGTGTGGCTTCCATTTCCATAATTCCTCCTCCGTAGACATTGTTGTGTTTTGCCACTCACCAAACAACGCTATATTGTGTCAAACCGCCATTCACCAACTATAAACAAATCAGTTAAATACATTTTAGAAGCCACGGGGGTTTCACATACGCGCGTGTATATATCGAAGCATACATATGTATGTATTTTGCATAAGTACAACAATAGCAATTGGCTTTCCGAAATTTAAAATTTAAAATTGCCGGCCCGTGTTATACTAAACCAAAGAAATTAATAAATAAGTCGCACTGAATTGAAATGCAAAATCAACCACCGGCAAAACAGCTGTTGGGCGAACAGTGCTGGCACTCGAGTTACAAGCCGTGACTGAGGAGGCGTGGCAGAGCCCATAAATTATATATATTCTTGATCCTTATCGGCGCCTATCAAAACAATATCATCCAGATATGCGAACGCGTGCGGATCCATCTCCGGCCCTATCACCTTGTCGATCGCTCTCTGAAACGTTGCCCCAGTCGAGTGCAACCCAAATGGCATCACCCGCAATTGAAACAAACCCCGCCCTGGCACAGTGAACGCCGTGCATTCCCTACTGTCCGCCACCATCGGGATCTGCCAATAACCGTTCTTTAGATCTAGCGTCGAGATGACACGCGCGTGACGCAACCTCTCGAGGATGTAATTGATCCGAGGGACTGGATAAGCGTCGGGTATCGAATGAGCGTTCAGTTTCCGATAGTCGATGCACATGCGCCATTCCCCTGTCTCTTTCTCCACCAAGACTATTGGCGCACTGTGCGGACTCCTAGACGGCTCGATCGCTGCATAGCGGGATTCTTGGGATTATCCCTCTGCTTCAGAGGTCTATCATCCCTCATCCGGATGCTATGCTCGCCGACGTGGGACACCCCTTCGAGGTGCTCGGACAGTGCCAGCTCGTCCTCGTCCCCGGCCACTCCACATCCCCTGAGTTCGTCTCCACCTCGTTCTCGTCCCCGCATACGATCCTCACTGCCTCCGGCGTGCCTTCGCTTGTCGCGTCACTTCTGTGTGTGTGTGGGAGGCTGGCTGCCGTGGCTCGCTTGGCCACGGCTTCACACTCTCGCTCTCTTTCTCTTTGCGCTCGCCCTTCGTTGCTGGACTCGATTGGCGCGCCAATTCGGTCAAACTGCACGACAGAAATATTAGAGTTCTGGGTCGAATATGCGCGTATGTTGGGCACACGATGCGGGGCTTTATGCCGCCCGTGTACCACATTCCCCTACGTCCCAGGGTCCCTGTAAAGGTACGGCGCCACTTGTAAAAGTACGTTTTTCCAGCTGGGGCAGACTCAGCCTGGCCCAGGGTTACCTACAAGACAATTTATAGGATGCTGGGACGCACTGGGGTAGGGGACGGGAAATACGGCAACTCACTTGTCTCCCTTTTAGCTCTCTGGCGGCGACATGCCCTCACCTTCTCATTACTCACTCCAGACTTTTCACTTTTTAGCGGTCACACTCTGACTGCACAACTTGCACTACTAAATTTTCGTTTTTAATCAATAACAATAAAACGATAACAGTTTCTGAAACAAACTCGATCTTTTCGTGCTATACAGGAACCTACATAAAAAATTTCAAGTCTCTAGCTATTGTAGGTTCTGAGAACGACGCGTTCATACATACGGACAGACGGACGGACGGACGGACGGACAGACATGGCTATATCAACTCGGCTTGTCATCCTGATCAATAATATGTATATTTTATGGGGTCTGCCTCGCCTCCTTCTCCCTGTTACATACATTTCAACAAAAATATTTTACCCTGTTTTCCCATTTTCAATGGGTTCAGGGTATAATAAAAAGAAAATAAGAAGAACAAGTAAGAAAACTCTAGTCGGGGGTCCCGACTAGGAGATACCCTAAACCCCGCGCTATCTGCGTTTTTTAAAATACTGTATAATTAGCATTTCGTATAAACGCACAGACAACTAAATTCAATTCATTTTCAATTGTATAGCCAATAGCGCCATCTATGGTTCGATTGAATAGCGCCATCCATGTTTCGATCCAACTGAGCAGCTGATAATTCGCAAATCATAGCGCCATCTATTGGAAATATATACACTAAAACTTGCGGGTTTTAGAAGTTGCTAGATGCACGCAGCTCAATGTGTATGTGTGTATGTGTACAAATGTATAGGAAGACAATTTGCTTTGCTTTGCTGGTCACGTGTTTGGCCGATTGGCCAAACGTTTTGTTTAATAACTTCTGCGCGAATTAATGGATTTGAATGAAATTTTCAGCTTATGTTCAACATATTTTTTTAAATTTTTAAAAATGTAAACCCATTCATTTACTGGCTTTGAGTGCAACTAACCTCAATTTAAATATTTGGGGAAATTTGGAGCCGGTATCCAAAATTTAACAAAAATCAAAATTAGAGAAAATAAATATAAAACTTACAAAAAAAATTGGGGTCTCTAGCTATAAAGACGTGGGAGATATAATTTTATAATTAGCATTCGATAATGTTTTTAATCGATAACAATAAAATTAAAATAGTTATCGACTTTTTTTAACAAACTCGATCTTTTCGTGCTATTCACGGACCTACATAAAAATTTTCAAGTCTCTAGCTCTTATAGGTTCTGAGAACGACGCGTTCATACATACGGACAGACAGACGGACAGACGGACAGGGCTAAATCCACTCGGCTACTCTCCCTGATCAAGAATATATATACTTTATGGGGTCTGCCACGCCTCCTTCTCCCTGTTACATACATTTCAACAAAAACATTATACCCTGATTTTCCCATTTTCAATAGGTTCAGGGTATAAAAAACGAAGTAAAAGGTAGAGTGGATATATACGGATAAATGCTTTATTATTTTCTGAGTTGTGTGTAGTACGGAAAGAAAGCAAATTTGTCCAAATTGTAGGTATAAGAAACTTTATATAAACTTTTTATTATTATTATTTTTATACCCTGAACCCATCGAAAATGGGAAAAAAGGGTATAATGGTTTTGTGAAAATGTATGTAACAGGCAGAAGGAGGCGTGGCGACCCCATAAAATATATATATTCTTGATCAGGGAGAGAAGCCGAGTCGATTTAGCCCTGTCCGTCTGTCTGTCTGTCCGTCTGTCCGTCTGTTTGAACGCGTCGATTTCAGAAGATATAAGAGCTAGAGACTTTTAATTTTTTTGGAAGTTCGTGTATAGTACGATTCGATCGAGTTTGTTTCAAATATTCGATAACTATAATCGTTTTAATGGTATCGATTAAAAACCGATATCTGCATTTAGTTATAAAATTTTATTTAATTCATCTTTATAGTTAGTCTTCAAATTTAGTATTTAGTGTTAAGTGAGCCTTCTGCAATTTCGGTTTTTGTTAAATTTTGGATGCCACGCCCTCAAATTGCCCCTTCGCCTCAAATTGCTAAATCACGTATTTCTAGAGACTTGTGATTTGACACATACACACAAATGAATGTCATGATCACGCCCAACAAATGTGATCAAAATCGTCCGACTAGAATAAAAGTTATTAAACATTTAATATCTCATATTATCGGCGTCTTGCAGCAGCAGCAGCGAAGCTGATGAGTCATAATGCACAGTTAGCAGATTGTGTGCTTGTGCGTGCGTCTGTGTGTGTATGTATTGCTTGCTACATATGTACATATAAAAGTAATCGCAGTTCTTCGCAGGGTTTAGGAGATCTCTTTGTCGAGCAGTCTCGACTAGAGCACTGTTACTTGTTTTTTTTCATTGGTTTGGTCCGAGAATAGCATTTCTCCCACATCGTTCACTCGATAATGTCCACCGAACCATCCAAGGCTACTCAGAAGTCCGCAAGCCTTACGGTTCCCATACTCACTCGATCCACTTCTCAACAGCTCAGACAACGTTCCAATATGTCACTTTCCGGAGAGAATCCCCTGTATTCTATAAAAATGCACTTAGAGCAGCTGAAGTCGCTTTGGGCGAATGTGGAATCGGAATATACCCGCTGTCACAGGGCCTTCACTGTGCAAAACCTTGAAGAGAGTCAGATGATGTTAAGCACTATCAAGGCCAAGCACGAATACTATATGATATACGTGGGATGCGGAACTCTTTTCGGGGAACACATCGAGCAGATATCGACTCAGACGGTCCCCGCTTCAGCTAGGCCTCCGACTTCCCAAGGCCATCGACTGCATCCATGTGAGATCGAGATTTTCGAAGGCGACAGCCTTGCGTGGCCAACATTCCGCAATTTGTTCTCTGAGATATACATTCGCTATCCGTGTCTGGCAGAAGACTCTAAGACCCGCGGTGAAGCCAAAACTATCGTCTCAAAGTCCCATTAACGAATAAGGGCTTCCAGTCCGCGTGGAACAATCTCACTTTAGCGAAGACTCACGTAAAACGGCACCCTGTAGACTTTGCAACAGAGAGAAGCATCACATTCTGTTGCACTCCGGCAACGAGTCCACCACCTTGAATTCGATGTCGCAGCCATCCAACTCGCACGAACGTTCATCGACGTCTAACCCACCCTCGAATGCGCAAAGTTACTTTGCGGCCACTCCAAGTCAGGGTTTCCTAGGCACCGCGATCGTAACGCTCAACCATCGCGGTGAAGAATTTCATGTCCGAGCATTGATCGATTCCGGAGCCGACTCCACCTTCCTGTCCGAGAGGGTTTTCAATTTGGTCCAACCTCCGTTCCGTCATACCAACGCAGCAGTTTCTGGCATGGGACAAAGCGACGGGGGTAGTGTAAAAAGGAGTGTCTTCTGAAACTGTCCCCCCCTGGTAACAGGAAAATTCAGGTGGAGGCTCTGGCCTTAGTCGTCCCCAAGCTGACAGGGGTGATCCCAGCGTGTCCTTTCCCAGACAAGGTGCAATACTAGTGCTTAGATCGTCCACTGGCTGACCCGCACTACAATAGGCCAGCTCCAATTGAGATGATGATTGGGGTGGATCTCTTCCCACATATTCTTGGGGAACGGATCAAAAAGGACATGGGTGGCGAGTTCGTCGGTCTGGAGACCATTTTTGGTTGGGTGTTGTGCGGGCCAATACTTGCCGATTCACCAAGGCATCGCCAAGCACTCATTGCTCGATTGGGGGGGGGCCTGAGGTCAAATTAGATGCGCTGCTCACCAAGTTTTCGGTGGTGTAAGATCTTCCGGCAAAGACGAAAAAAGGAACAGACGTCCTTTGTGAAGAAGTTTTCCAGGAGACGACCAGAAGGAGGAAAATGGTCGTTACGTAGTTTCTCTACCATTCAAAGATCTGAATAGTGACTTGGCTCACTCCAGACCTATCGCTTTACTCCAATTCCTGAGAAATGAGGCGCGTCTGCGAACGAACCCGCCTATAAAAGCCCGTTATGACTCTGTGTTGCAGGAATACGTCGATTTGGGCCACATAATTCGGGTAACTCTACCCACGGACGGCACCTGACAGAACAACCACCAAAGTCCAGTAAAGGAGTCAGCTTTAATGATGTCTTACATACCGGGACCACTCTTCAAGCGTACCTCACACTGCAGATATTCAAATAGCGTGTCGACAGATTCTTGTTAGCCCCAAGCACACACCATTCCAGCGTATTCTCGTCAAGATCGCAGCGGAAATTTGCAGGACTACGAGCTTCAAAAGGTCAAAGGTCACAAAGTCATTATGTGGCGCGTTATTGGCTCAGAAGCTGCAGATGTTTCAGTTTTGATTTGTCACGCCCCCAGTGGCCGTAGACAAATAATTTTTCCCTGAAAGAGGCCTTATCCGCTGAGTGGAGCAAAATCAGTACTTCTGAAACGGCAAAACTGGTTAGCAGTATGAAGAGACGTTTGCAGGCCGTCATCCAAACTCTATGGAGCGAGCAGTTTACGATGCTTGTGCCAATACTTATTTGATGAAACTTTGTGCCTTTTTTTTACTTTTTAAGTTCCTAGCAGCGACTCCAAGCTAAAATTTATTTTTTTTTTTGTTTGAATTTGTTATAAATAAATGCGTTAAACGAATTATGTTTTTCATTTTCCAAAAGATTCATTGAAAAAAAAGTTAAAGCACAGGGAAAGCAGATTTTTGCAGTGTGCCAATACTTTTTTTATTCACTGTATATAATTTGGCAAATCAAAAGAAGACAAGGTCAAAGGTCACAAAGGACAGATTCTTGTTAGCCCCAAGCACACACCATTCCAGCGTATTCTCTGTCAAGATCACAGCGGAAATTTGCTGGACTACGAGCTTCAAAAGGTCACTTGCGGTGCCAATTGCGAACCCTTTCTAGCCATAAGAGTCCTGCTACAGCTAGCACACGATGCATCCAAAGGCAAGAGAGATCCTTCGTCACTACACGTACATGTACAACACTAAATAAAACAAGTAAGAACGTTGCTGTCGGACGCAACCGACAGCGAAATACTATTTCACGTCCCAGCAGCACACAGCGGCATCTATCAATTTATATTTTTTTAAATTTAACCTTAAATCCCCTCTGTCGCCCCTTAAATTAGCTGCAGATTAAAAATTTTCATTGGAGGTGGCCAGGCAGTTTCAATTAGGATCGAAGCTTAGAACCCTTACCTTAGCAAAAACACGCACCTAAATCGAGAGAGGTGGCATCTCTCAAAATAAGAGAGGTGGCATTTCTCAAAATGAGAGAGGTGGCAACTCTGAAAATGTGATATACATAAGTTCGTTAGCGAGCGTAGAGGTGTGGGCTCGAACCCCGGTGCGGTCATGTTGATATTTTTGTTACATTTTCTTTATTTAGTTATTTTGTATTAATAAAATATTCTTTTCAAACACATATATATAATTTGGCAAATCAAAAGACAAGGTCAAAGGTCACAAAGTCATTATGTGGCGCGTTATTGGCTCAGAAGCTGCAGATGTTTCAGTTTTGATTTGTCACGCCCCCAGTGGCCGTAGACAAATAATTTTTCCCTGAAAGAGGCCTTATCCGCTGAGTGGAGCAAAATCAGTACTTCTGAAACGGCAAAACTGGTTAGCAGTATGAAGAGACGTTTGCAGGCCGTTATTGAAGCTAAAGGTGGACCCACAAAGTACTAGCGTCATCCAACCTCTATGGAGCGAGCAGTTTACGATGCTTGTGCCAATACTTATTTGATGAAAATTTGTGCCTTTTTTTACTTTTAAGTTCCTAGCAGCGACTCCAAGCTAAAATTTAGTTTTTTTTTGTTTGAATTTGTTATAAATAAATGCGTTAAACGAATTATGTTTTTCATTTTCCAAAAGATTCATTGAAAAAAAAGTTAAAGCACAGGGAAAGCAGATTTTTGCAGTGTGCCAATACTTTTTTGATTCACTGTATA